>PVKY010011735.1:0-11884 GCA_004027775.1 Bradypus variegatus
TGACCCTGCAGTTAGAGGGAAGTACTGAGGGTATAAAAGAGCATGTAATAAAGCAAGCTCAGAGGCAGAGGCAGAGAGAGAGAGAGAGCTCCGAGCCCTGAGTGATGGAACCATGCTTGTCTCCTGAGTGCTGATTTCTTAGCTAACCTCGACGCCCCTCGATCCGACTCGGCTTTGAGAGCTGGACTGCAGCCGGCAAGGGAAGCTTGGAGTCATGTATGTCACCAGAAGAAAAGCTGGAGGTTAAAACTTGGGAAGGTACAACACAGGGAACCTTGTGGTGGCCAATGTCTGTCATTAACTGTACAAATACAAAAAGTTCTTTCATGAGCTAGAGCAAATGTACAGCACTGTTACAAGCAGTTAATAATAGAGGGGTATATGGACTATAGGTAACAGTAATATTTAATACTCTTTTATCAACAATAACAAATGTCCCACAACAATACTATGGGTCAATAATATGGGGGGATAAGGGGTATGGGAGAATTTGGGTTTTATTTTTTATTCTTATTTCTGTTCTGGGGTAATGAGAATGTTCTAAAATTGATCATGGGGCTATATGCACAACTATGCGAGGATCCTGGGAGCCGGTGATTGCACACTTCAGATGGTTTGTGTGATGTGTGACATAGCTACATAAAATTGCAAGGGCTGGAGAAAGGGGATATAAGGAAATAAATGGAAACTCTCAGAAATCTGATAGCACTGTCAAAAGAACAATAAATCAGTGAAGTAAATTGTGAGAACTTTGCATCAGGATAGAAAAGAAAAACAAATAGAATTACTCAACAGTGCGGGCTGGGGAGGTTGTGCTGTTGTGGGAGCCCGGCTGCCTTATGTCCTAGAAACGGTTCCCACGACTCTGATCTAAGCTCAGGTGTACCTGGGAGGGCGCGGGGTGCCCAGTGGTCGCCAGCAGGAGGGATGCAGCAAACAACACCAGGATCTGCCTCCTGTGCTCTGAGTTGAATGTGGGGGGGTGGATGCCTGGAGAAATGCAGCAGGTAGAACCGCAGCAAGGAGAGCACAGCCTCCACAGGAAGCAGGAGGAGGTGGGTGAAAGATGGCCAGGGTGGGCACGCCGGCTAGGCTGGGCGTGGAAGCGACCAGGTGGGAAGGCAGCAGGAGGAGCACTCAGGGGGCCTGGGTGCTGGGCGAGGGGTTTTGGTTTGGTCCTGGGAGGTCAATAAAGATGACTCAGCAGGACACACCCTATATATACATATATATTTTTAATATTCATTACTTGTTGAAATGGTGATATTTTGGACATATTGGGTTGTCGCAGCCCAAGAGGGCCATGCTAGTCCAAAGGCCAAAGAAAACAATGAACATTTTCTGATACATGAACTTTTCTTCAGGTCTTACATACAGGGTGAGAAGTTGTGGAGAGATCATGACGGCTCTCTCAGGCTGGGCGGGCATCGTGTTCACAGGGAAGACGATGGAGCGATGCAAAAAGGGCAGAAAGCCTTTTATAAGGGTTTAAGCCAAAGGCCTTCCTAAGCATGGGGGGAGCACAGATGCAGGAATAGGTCATTCTGACCTGGGGGTGGTGCAGGAAGGACTAGAATAACACTTGTGCAATTACATTTTGCTCTTTTTGTGAGACTAAGAACCTCTCACTTCCTGCCTGCTTGCATAAAGTTACATTTTAAGGTCAATTTACCCTTTTTCTCTTTACTGGCTTGGAAAGACAATAGATTCAACATTTAGCTGTCTAGGTCATGTGGACTGCTCTGCACCAAAGATCTGCAGGCCTGTTTTGCTCAGGCCATGGGTTGCCACATGGGTTAAATAAAATATATTATTAAATTATTTTCACATATTTCTTTTTACTTTAAGTTTTAACTACAGATTTTACTGAAATATATTCACATACCATATATTCCATGCAAAGTATACAATGTCTCATAGTGTCATTTGGTTGTGCAATCATCACACTCAATTTTAGACCATTTTCGTTGCTCCAAAAAGAAAAATAACAGACATAAAAAATGAAAACTCAAAACACTCCATATCTCTTACCACCTCCACCCCCCATTATTGACTCCTACTATTGGTGGACACTATCTTAACCCCTCTTTTCACTGCAGCCACCTGGAGGGATGTGCTTTGCTGAGAATCTCTGTCCTGTTGCATCTGGAGAGTTTAGGCAAGAGTTGATAGGGATGGGAGCAGGCATAGGTGGCACCTGGGCTTCGCCCACCATCAGCCTTCCTGGGAATTGACCATACAGGCTAACCCAGTGAAGCCACACTAGTGGCTAGTCAGGCAGAAGGGAGCAGTGTTCAGCATCACCCAGCAGAGGTTCAGCTTGGCCTGGCCAAGAATGACAGAGAAGGATGGAGAAGGATGAGATCCAGGTACAGATTAATCTACATAATTTTGGGGTTGTCCAAGATCTCAGCTCCTTCTGCCCAGCCACTCCCCTCTGCTCTCTGTGTTGGCTCTTCATTCTCATGCTTCATGATTTCAAGATGGTGGCCCTGTGTTCCATGCCATGCAGCATTTGAGGCAGGAGGTCTCCCAGCAGACTCGTTGGCCAAGCCTGGGTCCCACAGTCACCTTATAGCTGCAAATGAGGATGAGAAAGCAGATAGCTGGAAGTCCTGCCCCCAAGATGAGAAGCAGCTGGGGGAAGGGAGAGGCGAGTGGCTTCTGAGGAAGGTGGAATTGTGTGAGAGAGCTGCTGGGCAGAAAGGCATCAAGGGGCCTTGGGACCTAATGGGTTGCGAAGATAAAATCTGAGAGGAAAGACCAGCAGCCAGAAATGGATGGTGGCTTAGAAAGGGACAGGAACCTGCTTGGAACCAGCTCACTTTTGCTGGGACTGATGCAGATACCTCCCGGCTGCCTGTGTTTATTCTTTCCTCCTCACACAGATAGAAACAATTTGCATCTATATTGTCAACAGCCACCCCCCCCACCCCCACCACCAGCCAAAGACTGCCAGGAAGACACCCATAGTTGAACAGGTGATTGCTGGAGGCAGTGACGGAGACAGCAAACCACAGAAAACCATGGGGCCTCTCAGTTAGAGAACGTTAGAGAGCCCATAAAAGGATACGGGCTTTGGGTGGTGATTTGGGGGGGGGATCTAAGGAAGAAGGGGCCCTTTCCAGATTGGGTGCTGCAGAGAGCGGGGGCAATTTGATGACTGGATATCTCCATAAATCTACAGGCAGTGGAGACTAGATGAGGATAAAGACATCATTGGTAAAGAAGTTGACAGTCATTCTTTTTAGCCAAGAGAGGAGGGTGTTTGGTGTTTTGTGGGTGACATGGTGACCTTGTTTTTGTCTGTGCTTAGACAAAAGTGTGAAGCAGCCTTACTTTGTCTCATTTTATAGTAGTCTCGGGATAACCTTGTCTGAAGTTGGTTTTCTGTGAGATTATGGGGTCCAACAGGAGAATAACGTGGCCTAGCTTTGAGAGTCAGGCCAGTTTCCAAATGCCAGGGGCTGGTCTTATTCCTTTCTCCTATCTATAAACAGGCACATAAATAAATAGAAAGATAAACACCCATATAAATTAAGACTCCTCTCTTATTGAACAATGCAACATTCCCTATTATGCTAACTCTTCTTTGTATTTCCTTTTTTATACTTTATACTTTTTTAGTATACTTTTTTTTTAGTATACTGTATCTCAACTCATCTCTTTCTGAATATTATATAAACACATGGCCTTTTACAGACTCATCCTGGCCTAAATAAACATGACAATAATTGTGATTATAAATGAGACATTATTAATTAATATTATCTTTAAGTTATTAGGGCTTGCCAGTGGATATGCCTTTGAACACTGCCCGAACATTGTGGAAAGCATTCTTGCTTTCTGGAGTAGCAGACTTTTTTTTTTTTTGTAGAAATTCATTTTATCCTTATTCAGGCTACTTTCAAAAGAAGCAGTGATGTACTGATGTACTGTTTTTCTAAAAATATGCCTTTATAGATTTACCTAGACTATGTATCTTACAAAATCCATACATGTTTTACATGATTGCTAAATATAAAAATTACAGCACTGTGGTATGTACACATCCATAGGTACATCCATCCCTGCTGAGCTTTTCCCATGTCAGGGAGGGACGCTGAATCCATCGCCGAGCAGCTTGCAGGCTGGCTGTGGGCCCGCGAGCCTCTCTGAGTTAGGCCCTCAGCAGAGAAGGTGGTGTGGCTGCTGAGGAAGGAGCAGAAGCTGCGAGCCACAGGGCTGTTCCCTCCACCCCGGGAGCCAACACTGCCCTCGCAGTGGAAGCGGCTGACCACAGACCCCTCTGGGCCATTCTGGGGCCTAGTCTTGCTTGGCTCGGCCAAGCAGCTGTCTATGAGATAGGGGCAGGAAGTTTGTGGGAGGCTGAGACCCCTCCCAGCCCTGGGCCTCTGGAGCAGCTGACACTAAAGGTCTGTGGCGCTCAGGGCCCCTGCAGGGAATTCTCCTTGGAGTGGAGAATAACACCATAGGTGCATTTGTGAGCAGACGGGGGGCTGCTGAAAGAGTTCACTCTGATTAGAAGTAATTATTATGTTATTATTTATTATTAATTTAAGCATTATTTATTTGCTTTCTATCAGGATAAAGATTTCACTTATTTTTACACTTCCACAATTTGCTTTCATCAATTCTCCAGTTTCTTTCAAACTGAGCATCATAGGAGGTATTCTATCAAGCCCCCTTTCCCCCTCCCTGGAAACTTCCCTCCCAGAACTTTTCCCTTCTTGCTCCATTCTGGACCACTCGCTCCCAGGGCATGCTCTTCTGTGTGTCCAGCTGTCTTCCGGGGCTTTCCTTCTCTCTGGCTTGGTTTTCCTGTTTCCTGGATCCTACATCTTTCTTTCTTGATTATCATCCCCCCCCCAACCCCAATTTTTGTTTTGTTGCAACTTATTCTCAGGCAATTTTCTAAGAAATAATTGTGGATGGTAACTTTTCTATTCCCCATTTAGCTCTGTCTTCTTTTTGTTTTGTTTTGTTTTTATTTTCTAGAAGATTTCCTTCTTTTCCAACCTTTCTCTAGAGTTGTTTGTCAATCACCTTTTCTTCCCTCATGTTTTAAAATTTATATTTTTTTATTAAAAAAAAATTGGAGCAGTTGTAGGTTTACAGAAAAATCATGCAGAAAGTCCAGTGTTCCTATATACCACCCCCACCACACACAGAATTTTTTCTGTTATTAACATTTTGCATTAGAGTGGTATCTTCGTTACAACTGATGAACCAATTATTATCATATTAACTAAAGTCCATGGTTTCTGTTAGGGTTCACGCTTTGTGTTGTACAGTTCTACAGTTATTTTGTTTGTTTTTTTAAAGTGGGGCACATAAAGTTTTATTTTTTTTTGTTTAACATTGGTGAGAATGATAAATCGATTTTAGGAATGCTTTCACTGATTTCTACAAAATAACCAGCAAGCAAACAGGGCAAAATGGATGAAAGTAAATGAATAAAGCTCATTGAATCTGTCCTTTTTCTATAAAAATATGCAGTGCATGGAAAGTTAGAAGTCTCACAGGTCATAATTGGAAAAAAAAAACAAAAGAAAATGATTAACAATTAATTAAATTTTGAAATGGGGAAGAAAACCACAAAAATGATGAATGCCTTTGCAAAAGGAAGGCTGGACAATTTGACTGCAACTTATAGAAATGTATAGATCAAAACAAGCCAATCAAAATTATTTATGTTAAAAACAAAATTGAAGATCAAGAGAAAACTTAAATATTCTCAACAAACGCTGTACCCTCAACAAAGGACACATACCTATTTTTAAAATGAAGGAGTCATAAAATTCATGTGATGATAAGATCTCTCTTCACAATAATAAAATAGGCTAAAGAAAATAAGATATTTTAAAATGAAATATACCTATTTAAATGTCATAGAGAATGATCATTTTCAAAGAAATTCTCCAAGAAATGTGTGATGAAAAACGTCATTAGATTTTCAAAGTTGATTTTTGTTGTCTTTTTTGTAATAACAAAACACAATGTTAATAAAACAGTTACTTTGATACATTGCTGATAGTAGTTTAAATTGGCACACTTCTTCTGGAAAGCAATCATGCTCAAGCCCCTCAGAACTGTGGGGTGGAGCCCAGACTCCCCCAATCCCCAGAGAATGTGTTCCACTTCTCTGAAGCCTGGGGCGGTAGCACTCTTCCTGAACAATGGGGTAGGCAAGCTCTCTCAATTCCCACACATGAGAGCCCTGGGGTGCTAACACTCTTCCTGAACAATGGGTAAACTCCAGGGCAAACTTATCCTTTCCACGTGCATGGGTGAGTCAGCCCTCCCTGGCCTCACATCTTGGCTCCAGACCTCAGTTTCCATGGTTCTGCCTTTGAAGTCATTTTTCCTTCAACCTGTCCCTTTTAGTCTAGACTGGCAGTGCTTCCGTTCATACAGATCTCACAAAAAAATTTGTTGGTTTGTATGCAGTACACAGGGGTCCCAACCGTCAGACAACAGGACTTTCAACAAATGCTTTCTGGGTAACTCCATCTGCAATCCTGACTCACACTGACATGGCCGGCTGGTGCCACATCCAGTTGTATCCTCACGCGGCGCTCTGTTCTCTGGGGACTCGCTTTCTGGGAACTCAGAATTTTCCAAACCCTCAATTCTGGCTTCTTTGTATCCAAGAGTTTAGTTCTCAGTTTATCCCTTTCCTCTTGCATTTTAATATAAGCCAGGAGAAGCCAGGCTGCATTTCCCACATTTAGTTTGGAAATTTCCTAAGCTAAATATCCAAGCTTCCATCCAACACTAGGACTCAATTTTGCCAAATTGTCGCCACTTTAAAACAAGGGTCACCTTTCCTCCAGTTTGCAGTGATATATTCATCATTTCTGTCTAAGACCTCATCAGAAGTATCTTTAGCATCTATATTTCTACCAACAGTCTCTTCAAAGCAATCTAGGCCTTTTCTATCAAGCTCCTCACAAATCTGCCAGAATCTGCCCCTTAACCATTTATAAAGCCATTTCAGCATTCTTGGTATTTGCAAATTGCAGCTCCTGACTCTTCTGGTACTAAAATCTATTTCAGTTTGCTAAAGTAGCCGAAATGCAATATACCAGAAATGGACTGGCTTTTACAATGGAGGTTCATTGACTTACAGTTTACAGTTCTTAGGCCATAAAAATGTCCAACTCAAATCATCAACAGGACAATACCTGGACTCTGAAGACAGGCTGCTGGCATCTGGGACTCCTCTGTCACATGGGAAGGCACATGGCTGGCATCTGCTGATCCTTTGCTCCCGGATTTTGTTGCTTTCAGTTTCTGGTTCCAATGGCTTCCTCTCTTAGGTTCTGTGGGTCTTCTCTTAGCTTCTTCATGGTTATTCTCAAAATTTTTCTCAATTTCATCTCTTCAGTTCTATATTTGTTTTTTTATTTATTGCGGTAACATATATACAACATAGAATTTCCCATTTTCCCACATTCAGATCTACAATTCAGTGGTGTTAATTGCATCCACAGTGTTGTGTCACCATCACCACTGGCTGGGTTCTTTTGTTCAGGAGGATGGGCTAATCCTCCACGGGCGTCAGGACACAGAACAGACAACAGCAGACGGGCTCGGAAGGTGCCGAGAAGGAGGCCTTCAGGTGGCCCTTCTAGCCTCAAAAGCCAAGGGGGATTTTTGTTGTTTCTTAAAAAAGGAATGCACACTAATGTGGGCTGTTCTAGGAAAGTACAGCAAAGTATAAAGAAGAAATGCCCGTGGCCCATAATCCCACACCAGGGATGGCACTTTTAAGATTTGGGGTATGTTTTCTTCCAGGTCTTTAGTTTTTTAATGCGTGTGTAGATCCTAATCTTACAACCCTAAAGACTCACAAAATACATAGTTTTCATGACTGAGTAACATTCCATTATGTGAGTGTGGCAAAATCTAGTTAATTAATTCTCGATTGCTGGGGTGTGTGACACAGCTCCTAGGTTTTCGGTATTTTACATAATCATGTGATCAACAGCCTTACACATCAATCTTCCTATGCAAATCTGCTTGTCGCCTTAGGATACATTTATAGATGTGGAATTACTGACCCAATGGATAAAAATATTTTTAAAAGTTCATGACACATGGAGCCTTTGCCACTTCCTGGATTTCTGACCTTGGACCAGTCTCTTAACATCTGCGCTTTGGTTTCCTCATCTGTAGATGATACTAATGACACAAACCTCAAAGGCTGTTAGAAGCATAATGTAAGTTCCCGTCTGTAAAGCCTTAGAGCAATTACTGGTACCGAACGAGTCCACAATGGTGGCCACTAGAACTGTTAGCTGTTATTCTACCTGAAAGTGCCTTCACTCTCATTTTGCTCGGCTCTTGGGGGGGGAGGGGGAGTTAATAAGGGCTCTTTTGCTTCTTAAAATAGTGCCTAAACAAAATCAACATTTGCTTTCTTCCCTCATCTCCCAAGACAGTGGAGAGTCTCTCTATCTAAAGCCTTTTTTTTTTAAACAAGATACTACTGAGAACTACTGAGACGGCGAGACCCCTCCAAAACAGGCCTCCTATCTGATGCCGCTCGCACCAATAGAACAAAACCAGGCTTGGTGAAGCAAAGCAGCACTTGATTCCTTAGCCAAAGAAGGGAGAAGGGTGGACTCACTTCTAAAAGATACCTTCTCCCTGAAGGGAGGTGAGTGGGATTCTTTGATATGGGATCTGGGGGTGTGCAAGTGGTTGGGGCAAGAGGACAGGGTTCTTTCCAGAGACCCCAAGGGGTTTTCAAAGAATTGGTTTTGAGCATGCGCAGTCCCTGGTCATGCTAGAACAGGCTTCTACACACATCACACATTCAAAAAATGGCATCTAAATCCCACCCAGAGGTAGAAAATTTACTGCTGTAATGAGCAAAGGCAAAGTAAGGTCAGGGTTGGGGGCTTAGTGTGTGCGCTCTAGGAAGGGACTTTCCTGGTTGCAGCAAGGCAGGAACCTGAGGTTGGCGCCGTTATGGGTTCTTGCTTTTTCATTGGCTGGGACTTCGTGGTTCACTGCAGGCGAGGGGTGATGACTGCAGGAGCTGGAATTTTCAGCAGCTTATCTTCTTTGCAGGTGTTTGCAGCTATATTTTTCTGAAAATAAATATAGCTCAAGCTGGATAGGAGTTTTTAAGAGCAACCTTTTGGGCCAGACTTCATCCTGGTGACAAGTGCCTTCTCTGTCCATGTCCCGCTCCTCATCCTTGAGGGCTGCTGAGGGGTAATGGTCCACCTTTTATAGCTGCTTCCAGCTGGATGTGGGTGTCGTCCTGGGGCCCCACAGAGGGGCAGAACTCTTCTCCAGCTTTTTAAGGTATGTGTGATTGTCACCAGGTGGAGACTTAATTGTTCATAACCCTGAGCTATAGTCATCTCTGACTCATGGGTGCAGGGTGGTGCATTTTAATAGTTCCTGCTGGGCTGTCTAATGTCATGGCTTGGATCTGGATTACGCCTCCTGGTGAGGGCTGTGCAGCCCCTTTGGCCTGCACCTGGTGCTGTGTCCATATGGGCACAGGCTGCCCGAAAGTTAGTCTCTCCACTTCCTTTAAATGGCCAGCCCTTTGCTTTCTGGTCTGTTTTGAGAAGGAAGCCACCACTTTAGTTAGAGGCCCTAGTTTTTGAGTTAATAGTCCAAGGGCTACTCCACTTTCTCATGGATGAAGAGATGAAAGGGCTTAGTTAAGTTTGAGAGACCTAGAGCCAGAGCATGTGGTCCTAAGGCTTTGAGCTTTCCAAAGGCTTGCTGACATTCTCGTCCCCACTCTACAGGGACTTCTTTGCTCTCAAGTTGCTCATTGAGAGGTTTGGCTTTTAGGTCGAAGTTGGGTATCTATATCCAACAGAAGTCTGCCATCCCCAAGACATTCCTGAGCTGTTTCTTTGTTTGGGGTGGGGCTAGACTACAACCAGCTTACTGTCTTTCTTGAGAGAGGTTTCTATGTCCTTTGATTAGGATAAATCCTAGGTAAATGACTTTAATGAGATTTGAGCCTTCCTTTTGGACACTATACCCCTTCTTGGCTAAGTGGTTGAAGGTTTTAACTGTATTTCTGTCTGATAGTCCTCTAGAGGGGCTGGCTATGAGCAGTCATCTATATGCTGAAGCTGCCTTGGTCAAGGCAGAGATCACTTAAATCTTTAGCTAGAATTTCTCCAAAGATAGTTGGGGAATTTTTAAACCCTTGGGGCAGGACTTTCCAGCAGAACTGCCTCTTTTGCTGGGTGTCTGGATCTTGCCATTCAAAGGCAAATAATTCTTGGGCCTAGTGGGCTGGAGGGATGCAGAAAAAGGTGTTCTTGAGATCTAGTACTGAGTACCAATTGTTTGCAGCAGGTGGAGAAGCTAGCAAGGTGCTACAGGGTAGATGTCTTCAGTGGCCTCACTGCTTTTAAATCTTATAATGATATAAGTATATGATACACCTCATTGGGTTTCTAACTGGAATGACTGGAGTCTGCAGGCCAATCTGCAGGGCCAAATGAGTCCTTGATTTAACAGGTTTTTTTTTATTATGGGGGCTGTTCTTTTCAAGGTTTCCTGCCTTAGAAGGGTATTGTCTCCTGTTGGGACAAGGCTGCCCTGGTTTAGCTTTATTATTTACTAGTTGGATTTCTGAAGAGGAAGCTTTGATGGGCTTTTGCTGATAAGCACTTTCAGAGAAGCTGTAAAGTAAAATAATGTAACTGATAAGGAAGGTTGGTTGTTTTTGTGACATATTTTAAAATAACTAAAACTGTGACTAGCAACATTGTACTGTTGTCTAACATCATGCAGATTAATATTAGGTTATAACATGGACAGTGAGTACATTGTTAAGTTTTCAGAAATTTTTCTAGATTTCAATATTTATCTAAACAATGTTTTATTAATGTAATTTGACCAACAGGTTAGAAAATCCCTTGTAAGTTTGTTCAACACTTCTCATGCAATTCATAACATATATGAAGTTAGCTATTTTTAGCCCCTCAATTTTATAAGGTGGCAGAATAAGTCTTTTGCAAAACATGAAATAAAAAGATCTCTTTTAGGGTTTGCCTTGAGAAAGTAATATCTAAAGTTGTCAGACTTGAACATTATGTTAAACAGAAAAATGGGTTACTGCGACAACACTTTTGTAACTATTTTGGTACAAGGCCATAAAGAATTGAACATATGGGATCTCGTCCCAATTTTTGTTTTTTTGACAGAACAAATCCAGTTGAAGGATGGCATTCAAAAGATTTCCAGCGTTTGAGGATGCACCCCAATGGGCTCTCCTTTGGCATCGAGGTTGGTGCCTGGTTTCCCATACTGGCAAGGTGGGGTCTTTATCAGAGACCGGCTGCCCAACAGTAGTTCCCGATGATTAGTGGGGACACAGGTTTCTCACTTTTCTTCGTTGTTCCTACAAGCGGTCTGCTATGGGATGGAGTAGACGGCCAGCTCCTAGTGGAGCCTGGGGCACCAGGTCTCGGAGGAAGTTCTCGAATGCCTTTGCCCCAATTCCCGGGAGATTTCTCCCTTTCCAGGGAATCCTCCAACACCAAGGAAGAAGGGACAAGGCCGAATTATTTTCTTTTAGCCACAGGAGCTCTTGTGTGAGCAGGCTGGATACCCCTCTAAGAAGCTGGAGAAATGAGGGCATGGGCCGGCTTTCTCAGTGAGGTTCCCTGGGATGCAGGGGAGCCCAGGCCAATCTCCGGTGGCACAGAACGCATGTAAACAATAAGGGGCTCCCAGGGGCTGCTCACGATTTCCTGTAGCCCATTGCTTCGATGGGGGCAAGAGGGGCCCCCAGAGCTCTCTGGATCAAACAAATAAGACAGGACTGAGCTGTGGACTGGGGGGCCAGAGTGGCAGAGTGCCAGAAGGAAGGAATAGATTGAGAGAAGAT
>PVKY010011736.1:0-11920 GCA_004027775.1 Bradypus variegatus
TAATCTATATATTCTGCTAATAGTCTAGGTATTCTGCTTTGTGGTTTTATATGCACATGAGGTCTCTAACCTACTTGGAGTTGATTTGTGTGCCTAGCATGAAGTAGGGGTCCAAGTTTATTTTCTCCATATACTTGAACAGCCCAAACACCATTAATGAAAAGGCTAGTTTTTCTCTGCTACTTGCACAAGCACCATGGAAAAGAAATGAAATAAAGAAAAGGGAGCTGTGGAGCCCGTGTGTGCATGGATCTCATTTTCCTGTTCCTTTGGTCTCCCTTTCCCTGCATCGATAACCAGCTGTCTTCATCACTGGACTCTGTAATTGGTCTTGATCTCTGGTAGAGCAAATGCTCTCATTTCTTCCTCTTCTAGAGAGGCTTGGCTGTACTTGGCCATTGGAATCAGCTTGTCAGTTTGCACACAAGTCCCCCCTGAGAAAAAAATATTCGTTTGGATTTTGACTGGGAATGAATATTTTTGAGTCTTTGATGTTGTCTCCTCCTTTATTTAGATCTTCTTTACTATCTATAGGTATTGTTTAATCACTTTCCCCCCAGAGGCCTTAAACATCTTTTATTAGACCTTAATTAGAAGCACGACACTCTAGATCCTATTGTAAATCTCAAACATTTCACTTTGCAGTTATGATTGCTTGTCCATAGATACGGAAGCTTTCTGAGTATTAATTTTTGGATGTGGCAGTCTTTCTCAACTCTCTTATAATTCTGTTATTTTAACATGTGGATTCTCTGCATTGATAATATAGCATCTGTGACTGTCACTTTAGTTTTTCCCATATATTTTACCTTTTCATTAATTTCCCTCTTATTGTGCTGGACAGTCTTGGATAGAACTGGAATTAGTGGGTATACTTGTCTTATTTCCAATCCCAAAGACAAAGCTTTCAAATTTTCATTTCAATCTGATGCTTCTGGTGTTTTCTGTAGAACCATTTATCAGATTAATGAATTAGCCTAATACTTGCAGTTTGCTAAGAAATTATTATAATTAATAGAGGCTTATTTTATCAAAAGACTTTTTGAATTTGTGATGTTTAAATTGTATCAAATGCTTTTTAGGCATTTACTGAGATGATCACATGGTTTTCCTCTTTTTATCTGTTGATGCCATAGATTATATTGATTTTCTAATGTTTCTAATGTCAAAGAAAATTCATAGTATATTATCCTTTTGCTATATTTCTGAACTCCATTTACTCTTTTTCTATCATTTTCGCATTGATATTCATAACAGATTGACCAGTAATTTTAATTTCTAATGCATTCCTTGTCAAGTTTTGGTATTAATATCAAGCTAACTACAAAAGAAATGAGTTGAAGAGCATCTCTTCATTATATTCTCTTGAAAAATCTCCATAATATGGAAATAGTATCTTCTTGAATATTCAGTAGAATTTACTGGTTAAGCCATTTGGCCTTAGATTTTGCCCCATGAGAGGATTATTTTTATTAATGCTACATTTATTAATGCTCTTCCAGAGTCAGCTTTCATACAGTTCTTTAGGAATTTTTCCATTTGCCAAAAGATTCACACCAGGTTTTTTGGATCTATATACAACCAAGAGCATTATATAGGAAACAAAATTGAACTATTAAGTGCTGACACAAAGTGGTCAAATGTGGAATAGAGGTCCACCCAGTTTGAGGTTACAACTCCTCAAAAAAAGGAAAGCGAAGTTACTTTTGAAAATTCCCTGTGAACGAGCCAAACAAACGTAGGGGCACATGATATCCTGAGGAAACACCATGTAATAAATATTGCTTTACCAGCACATTTCTGCTCCTAGAGTAAGTAAGTCCCTCACCAATCAAGCATGCTGATGTGGGTCAGCTACTTATTCCCTCCCCTTCAAACCCCAAGTAGAATTCTTATGCAGATGTTCCAAGGACAAAGGGAAAACAAGATTTGCTTTAAAAAGAGATTCCCAACCGAAGAAAACATACTCACCAAATCTGTTTGTATTTACTTTGCACAGTGTTAAAAAAAAATATGGATCTACATTTTGTGCACAAAGGGACTCAGAGAGCTATAGCTATGTTAAAGGATGAGAACCATGCCTGAGAAAACGCAAAGTTCAACCTTGGGATAATTCCAAGTATAATGAGGGAGTGGGAGGCAAAATCACCATTCCCCAGTCAGTGGAATTCAAACACGCCTCACAAGCAAGCCCCATGTTGTCCCGGATGAGGGCTTGTGAGAGCAACCAGATCATCCAACAGGAGGAAATTCACAGGTCTCCAACCGAGAGGCACCTGAACACCTCAGACCCCAAGAGCCTGGTAGAGACAGAGTCCTGGACACCAAGGAGCACAAGAAGGGTTCTGGGCAGGTAAGTCAGTCCCATCATCACCTACAAACCCACCTGTGACGTGCAGGCGGAAGTAGACCTTCTGGCCCGCGGCCTCACAGCTGTACTCCCCGGCGTCCGCCTTGCCTGCCTGCTGCACCACCAGCCGCCGGCCACAGCCCGTGGCCTCCACGCGCACCCTCGGGCTCTCACTCAGCTTCTTCCCATCCTTGTACCACGTCACCTCCGTCTGGGCCTGGGCCACCTCGCAGCTCAGCATGGCGCTGGACCCCGCCACGGCCTGCACCTCGCTGTGCGCTGGCTGCTCCTTGGCAAACACCACCTTGGGCTCTGCAGACAGGAAGGGACAAATCTGGTCAAAGATACTTCAACTGCTGGAACTCAGTGAGGTCCCCCTATCTCAACCTCAAAATCAGGAGGCCTCTGCTACAGGCCTGCCTCATTGTTGGCTCAATATAGAAAACTTCCACTCCGAAGATGCACAAAGCAGGGCCTAAGTTAGTTCTCAGAGTCTAAAGGCTCCCAGTTCAGTAATTTTCAGATTGGAACATGTCATGACTCATGTTCTGGCATCTATGATCAGCTGTGGTCTCATAATCATCAACCAAAGGGAGGAATAACTTATGGCCTGCACCTCTGAGTTACAAGAACACTGATGCAAAGCACTGCTGTAGCTGTCTACAACTTCTAGCAAGCCAGTCACCACCAGTGTAATCAACTCCCAGGCCTTGTGAGCAAATGTTATTTATACATTTACTCCTTTTGCTTAAGATTGCATTACTTTTAGAATCCATTGCATTACTCTACACAAAATGTTCTTCTTTCTGAATGTATATCCAGTTGTAATTCTTTCATCAAGAAAGAATTTTATGATGAGTAAACTCGCTCTGTACTTTCTGAAAATGTCTTTATTTCACCCTCACTTTTGAATGATAGTTTAGCTGGATATACACTTCTAGGTTGACCATTATTTTCCCTTTTTTCTCTGGAGATTATTGTTTTATTTTCTGGGTTCTCTCATGGCCATTGACAAATCTGTAGGAACAATAACTGTTGTTCTCTTACAATTAATCTCTTCTTTCTCTTTGGTTGTTTTAAGGTCTCCTCTTGGTTTTTGGCCTTCTGCAGTTCACAATGATGTCTCCAGCTTGAACTTGCTTTATTAGCATTTCCTTTTATTCCATGTGAGTACTGAGTTTTAGGATTCAAGTCTTTTATGAATTACAGAATTTCTCTGCTATATCTCTTTTATTACTGCATCTTCTTCTCATCTCTCCTGGCAGTCCTTTTAAACATATGTTGGACTTTCTGCTTCTATCCACGATGCATGTTAATAGCTATTATTTTCTCTCTTTGTGACTCTGAGTAATTTCCTTGGATCTATGTTCCAGTTTACTAATTCTCTCTTCAGCTATGTTTAATCTGCTGATAACTTTTCTACTAAACTGTCAATTACAAATGCTATATTTCTCATTTCAAGAAGTTCCATTGGTTCTTGTTCAAATGGGCGTAGATTTTTATCATAGTATTTTACTTTTTTCTTATGTTTTCAAGTTTTCCATAGATCTCTTTAATCTTTTTAAATGTGCTTATTTCGAATTCTTTTTCAGATTGCTATTCTATCATCTGAATTTCCTGGGTGCTGGGGGAAGTCTAATCCTGATTTTTCTTGTACTTTCTGACTTTCATTAATATTGGTTGTTTCTGTAGTGCTTAGTTACATTTTTTATTGTGAGCTCATCTTTAGCAGGGCTTGTTTATTCCACGGTAGTTGAATGTAGCCTGAGTGGTGGAAATATCCCTCCTGAGTAGTTTACATTTACACCTGCAGATGCCCCAGGAATATCACTGGCCTGGGGTCCATGTTTAGGTTAACTTCTCAGTCTGGGAGTTCCTCATACTATAAATTCAAACCCCAACCTCATGTGAGGAACAGCTTTCCACTTGTTTGTGGAAACATTTTCCCCACCTGAGCCAAAGCAGACAGACAAGGTTCTTTAGTCTCTTCCTAACTGTGTGTTTCAACAAGGGTCTCATTTTTATACAGTGGTCTCCATCACACTTTCCCACATCTCTCAAGCTTACATACTCACAGCATATTCCCAACTTGGTGATATAAGTCAGATCCCAGGTCCCTGAAACTAAAATCCCCATCACAAAATCTGTGGCATCAACTCATAACTTATTGCTTTAGCTTTCCATTTGTTCTTCATTTCCAACACCTAGAAATTCCCCCTTTTCCCTTGCAAATTCAGATATTAATTTAACATTAGTTTGTTACAGTCTACCCAGAATGTTTAAATGTTTATGGTGGGAGATATATATACATATATATTTCTGCTGGAACCATAATTTAACCGGGGGGGGGGGACTCTATATTTCCACACTAAATTATTTAATTTCACCTGGTAGGGACTTTTAGCTTTGAGAATACATCTCTGATTTCCCAGTGGAAGTCAGCAAAAACACTGGACTCCCTGAACTGGATTTTAATGTTTTAAAAAATAACTCTGTGTCCAAAATATGTCTTAAATTTGTCAAAAAGGAAAAAATAAGGTATCAAACAGGCTGTCTTCTACCTGCTCATCATCAGCAACCCAGTGGCCTAAGCCAGGGCAGGCAGCTGTGACAGCAGAAGGGAAGTAATGAAGACTTCAATAATCTGTACGGTCTAAGGACACAGTGGTGGACAAGGGGCCCGAAGGGGGTACAGTCAGCCTTTATTTCATTGGATCTTCCCCACTATTCTCTGTCTTCTCCCTCAAGCCAAGCTTTGGAAAACAATTGTAGACACCAGCTGCCCCCACTCTCTCACCTTGGGTTAACTCACCAGCCTCTCCCAGCAGCTTTCTGACCTCCCTCATTCCTGCTCGCTTCACCAGTGCCCCAGTGGAACTCAAGTTCTTTAGCCTCTCCCCAGCCTTTTGACTTCGTCACCTCGCCCTTTACTTGGAACTCTTCCCCTGACCTCTAGGACACAATCCTCTCTAGGTTTTCCTTCTGCCTCTCTGAACCTCTCCCTTCTTGGCATCGGCTTCTTCGACGAGCCTCCAAAATGTCAGCTTCCCTCAGGGTAGTTCTTGCCGTCATCTTCTCATTTCACGTTGTATCTTCCCCCAGGGTAACCTGACACATGTCCCAACCTCTGCCACCACTGACATGCCAAGAAGTCATGAATCTCCCTCTCCATCGTAATGTCAACCAGAGGTCCAATTCCAGATAGCCAACTGCCTCCCAGATATCCCAAGCACCCCAAGCTGGCTCGTCATCTGCTCTTCCCAGAAAACGTGTTCCCTCTCTACCTACTCCACCTCAGATAGAGGCAACTCCATCTACACATCTGCTCAAGCCTGCAATATACTCTGTGTCCCTTCTCCTTCTCAGCCCCCACACACAGATGACCACCAAGTCCACTCCACCCTACCTCCTAAGTGGCTCTCAAGCCTGTCACTTCCTCTAGCTCCCACAGTCACTGCCTCTATTTGAGCCTGGTCATCTCCCATCTGGACTAGAGCAGAGCTGCTGATCAGGGATCTCCTGGCCTTTGATCTCCCCCTATCCAAATACATTCCCTGTAGTGTAACCAGAATGGTAGTTCCAAAACTAAAATCCAAACCTGTTACTGCTGTGTTCCCATCCCTGGTACCTAGAGGATAGAAGTCCACTCCCCTTACTGCAGACTCAGAGCCCCTCAAGCTGCTCCTCAGGTATCCAGGATGGCCCAGGAGAAGACACCCACCTTTCAAAAGCACTTCCAGTTCCATTACAAATTTGTTTTCAAAGTGAACATTCAGAACACTGATGTTTTTAAACAGAATTTACCTTTTTTTACCACCTATTGAACACATTGAGAAACTCAAGAGGCCAGATATTTGAAGTAAGATGTTCTTGGATTTAAGAATAAGGATTCAGAAGATTCAAGGACCTTGATGAGAACCCATTTGTCTTATCAGTTCCACCCCCATGTGTGCATCTCTCCATATTAGCTTACCCCAGTCAGTAAGAGTCTTGCTTCTTTAAAAATGACATCTCGTTATCATTTTTTCATCAGTTCCATTATCATTTGGCATTCTGCAAACTGATATAGCCTGACAGACATCTCCAATATAAAAGCAGAAATGTGAAACCCAACAAAACAGCAGAACCCACGCTCTCATCATCCAATTGTCAAATAAAAAAGGGATCACCCTCAGTCTCCTTCAGTTATTCAAATACATCCTTTTCAATACAGAATAAAACATCTGTTGCTCACTTTTTTACCCCAGACTCAGCCACATCTCCAAGGTAGGACTTCATCAAGTATTCTCTTATTTTTAATATTCAATTTACAAAAAGATTCAGGAATTAACCTTAAAGGAAATTGTGTCTCTTTGGTATGCATTTCACAAAATCATTCCTGTGTGTATAAGTGTATGTATGTGTGTATATGTGCATTGTGTATATGTTTGTATATGTATATGGATGTGTGTATGTGTATGTGTGTGCATGTGTGTGTATGTTTTTAAATAATGGTCAGCCAGTGGCTGCCATTCAGGGGGAATCATTTGGGAGCCCTTCCTGGTAACTCAAACCCCACAGCTGAGCCCACACCTTCAGATTCCCAGCTACACAGTGGTTTGCCTTCAAAATATGCCTGAATGAGTTATAAATATCACTACAAGATGACACCTTATGCAGGCATTGCTTAGGTTTGTCCACACAAGAAACATCAAGGTTTGGGTTCATTTGAATAGGTACAGGAATAAACCTTGCAGTTCTAATAAAACCTATGGATAGTTCCACATCCAAGTAAGCACACTACACCCTGCCTGACCCGCTGAGTGCAGCCACTTCTGCATGGAGCAGTTACGTGAGGGCTCTGAAAAGTAAACAGTAGCAGGTGCAAGTGGGAGAGAAAATAGAATTCGAAGTCATAGAGATGGGGGACCCTCCTTTTCCTCTCTAATCTCTCACCCCTTTCCACACAGGTTGCATACAACAGACACTTTGCAGGAGGAAAAAGTTCATCTTCATCTGAAGGAACTCTGGTCCCAAGAGAGAAGGGTGAAACCTACTGTTTTTTTTTTTCTTTCTGTCCTCCTGCTGCTTGCCTCTGACACAGGCTCAGCTACAGGACCAGCATTCTGTCTACAGAGCTGAAAAGGAAGATGGGGGGATATAAAAAGCACTGGAGAGACGTGGAGACAGAGGAGCTCTGGAAAGCAACCACATCAAGTGGTTGAGGAGCTCCAGCATCCTCTCTCAAGCCACACAGAAGCTGCCGTCTGGGTCCCACAATGACCACCAGGAGTTCCTTGTGCAGGACAGACCCAAATAGCACCACAAAGTCTCTGGAAACAACTGGCAGAACAAACTACAGAAAGTTGATAGGAATCTGCAGTTTGAACTCAGCAAGGTTGATTTCCTGCTTTAAAAAGAATCAACATTCCTCGTAGGACATAAAGAAGACCCAGCGTCTCATAACCTAGCATTCAAAATATCCAGGATACAGTCCAAAACTACCTGACCTATGAAGAACCAGGAAAGTCTCTATTCGCATGCATGGGAAAGGCAATAAAGAGAAACTGAAGTCAAGATGACACAGCATTTCAGAAATGCTCAAACAAGTAAAGGCAAATACCCCTGAAAGGAATGGAAATATATAAAGTCTTAGCCAAGAAAGAGAAGATATTAAGAAGAACCAAATAGAAATTTTATAACTGGAAAAATCCAAGAACTGAAATGACTCACTCAATAGGCTCAACAGCAAAACAATGGTAACAGAAGAAAGTATCAGGGCACTTGAAGACAGATCAACAGAAACTATCCAGTCCAAACAACAGAGAGAAAGAGAATAGAAAAAAGGAAAGAAAAGAGCCTCAGAGAACTGTGGGACAATAACACTCATATCACTAGTTCTAGGGGGAGAGATCAGTTCAGAAAAAAATATTTCAAAATAGAGGAAAGGTGAAACAGAAGAATGAAACACAGGGGAAAACAGGAAGCAATAAGATGGTAGATCCAAATCCAAACATATTAATTATTGTATTAAACGAAAACGTTATAAACATACTGACAATAAAACAGACTGTCAGCATGGATAAGAAATGAGCCAACTATATGCTGTCTACAGGAAACTCATTTCAAGTATAATGATACAAGTTGAAAGTAAAAGAATGGAAAAATTCATTTAATGCAGACACTAGTCAAAACAAAGCTAGAGTGTTTACATTAATACCAAACAAAGCAGACTTCAGAGCAAAGAAAATCATCAAGGATAAAGAAGAACATTACATAACTATTAAAAGGGTAACTTTACCAAGAAGACATAACAATCCTAAATAAGTGAGTACCTAATAATGGAGCTTAAAACTACATGAAACCTCAGGGGCAATAGCTTCTTCAAGAACATCAACAAGATGTGTCCCCTTTGCTCATAAAGTTGACACCCCTTCTGTTCATGAACAATTTAGGGTGGTCACTGCCTAGACATCCCTGAAGATCAGGAAAGTGATTAAACTAGAGGAAGGGGTAGCAACAGACAAGATGGAATTTAACAAAGGATTATGAATACTGAATCTTTATACAATTTTCTTTTTATTCCTTGCTAGCATGTTAGAATAGTTGGAAGGAAAGAATTGAAATGCTGGAACAGTAACCCATAGCATCCTTTGAAATTTGTTCTATAGCTACTTATTAAATTGCAATTTGAAAGCTATTCCCTTTTGTATATATATTTCACAATAAGGAAATAACTGAAACTATAGTACTATAGCACATAACAACTTTGGAGATTTCCTATATAACTACTTATTAAATCATACTTTGAAAGATATTACCTTTTTGTATATATGTTATATTTCATAATAAGGAAATAACTGAAACTATGGAATTGTAACCTATAATATTCTTTGAAATTTGCTCTCTAGCTACTTATTAAATAGCACTTGGAAAGTTATCACTTTCATGTATGTATTTCATATTGTACAATAAAAAATAAGATAAAAACGTTTTAAAAGAGGAAAAAAATACATGAAGCAAAAATGGTCAGTGCTGGAAGTAAAAAACAGACAAATCCACAACTACAACTGGAGATATCAGCACCTTTATCTTGGTAATTGATAGAACTAGTAGACAGAAAATCAAGGACATAGAAGAACTGAACCATTAACTTGCGGACCTACCTAATATTTCTAGGATACACAAATTCTTTTCAGGTACACATGAAATATTCACCAAGATAGAACATACCTTAGTGTATAACACAAATTTTAACAAAGTTAATGGAACTGAAGTAATACAGAGTATATTCTCTGACCAAAACAGAATTAGACTAGAAATCAATAACAGAAAGATAATGGCAACTGCCTAAATACTTGGAAAGTAAACAACACACTTCTAAATAATCCAGCAATCTAAGAACAAGTCTCATGGGGAATTAGAAAATATTTTAAACTGAGCAACAATGAAAATAGAACACATCAAAATACAATACACAAAAAATGGAATAAAGTTAAAGCAGTGCATAAAAGGAAATGCAGAGTATTAGATATTTGTATTAGAAAAGAAGAATGGACTCAGTCACTAATCTAAGCTTCACCTTAAGAAATTAGGAAAAGAAGAGCAAAATTAACCCAAAGCAAGCAGAAGGGAGGAAATAACAAAGATAAGAGCAGAAATCAACGAAATTGAAAAACAGAGAAAATCAATGACACCTAAAGCTAGCTCTTTTAAACAATCAATAAAAGTGATACATCTCTAGCAAGACTGATGAAGAAAAAAGAGAGAAGACAGAAATAATATCAGGAATGAAACAAGGGTATTTCTGCAGACCCTACAGATGTTAAACAGGTAATAAGGAAATACTATTGACAGCTCTATGCACAAAAATTAAATAAATTTGATGAATGGAAAAATTCCACAAAACCATAAACTACTAAAACTCACCCAATGTGAAGTAAAATTTTGTAGAGTACTGTAACTAGTAAATAAATTTTCTTCATAATTTAAACCTTTCAAAAAAGAAATCTCTGGGCCTGGAATGTTGCACTGGGTTAGTTAGTGAAATAACTAAAGAAGAAATTAAAGAATGGAAATAACATCAATTCTACACACTCTCTTGCAGAAAACAGAAGCGAACCATGAACTACCAAAACTCACCCACTATGAAGTAGAAATTTTGTATAGTCCCATAACTATTAAATAAATATTTTCAGACCATGTTGTGAAGTTAGTATTGCCCTGACACCAAAACAAGACAAAGACAGTATGAAAAAATAAAACTAAAAACCAAAATTATTCATGAGCATAAATATAGAAGTATTACTCAATGGAAATATTACTCAATGGAAAACAATAATATACAAAATATTACTCAATTGAAAACAATAATATATAAAAAGAGCAACACACAGTAAGTAGATTTGATCCTGGGGAAGCAAAGCTGGTTCATTATACAAAATCACCCAAAGAGAAGTCAGCAGAAATGGCAAAATAATAACTTCTGAGAAATCTCTCCTCCATAAAAACAATGAGAACACTGGTGAAAAATTGTTGGCATCACCTTTGTCAGAAATCTGGAATTTAACCAAAAGCTTGCCACCATCTGGGGAGCACGTATTCAAGGATCTAGGTAAGAACAGTGAGATATGTGACGTTTCAACTTGCCCAATTCTCATATCACTGAGACATGCCTTGAAAATGAACAGCCCACAATCATGGTGAAAACTAGCCACCGGTGGGGACAAAATGGGCCAGAACTTCTGCCTGGTGATTCCTTTGTTAGACGTGACTTGGAAATCACCCAGTCTGAAGAGCCTTTTCCTGGGGATGTTTGCTGAAATTACCTGAGGCTATTACTAAGCATTGCAGCCACCTGAGGCAGTGGATAACAGTTGATTAAACAATAAGCTAACCAAAAACCTTAAAAGGAAAAGCTAGGAAAGAGATGTCTACAGGCTTTGAAGAGCTCCGACACATTTCTGGTATCTGGAAGGCCACATATATGTGTAGGTTGTTCTCAAACTCAGAAAAACCATGCTAATGCCCTAAAGCTTGCCTATCTGCCTAACCTTGAAGGTTGACGCAAGGATGAAGGCAAAAATGTAAAATGCCTGACTGGGTACTGAACACGTGTGCCAATACCTACACAGAGGTCCTTGGGAAAAAACTGGGAAGCCTCCTGGTTATAAGCACCTAAGGAAACTGCTGTCCCACCATTAGCTGGACAATAAACTAATTGTGGCCATGCATGACAAATAAACACACTTTACAGAATTCATTCAGAAAAATCACTAAACATACAAATAACAATAACAAAAAAAAACCTAAAAACTAACTGTAACAACAACAAACACTGGGAAAGGGCAGAATCTGATTTCCAGAATTTCCACATTATGTAATTTAAAATGGCTAGTTGTCACCAAAAAATGTCAAGACATGCAAAGATTCAAGAAAGCATTGTCTATTCACAGGAAAAGAAGCAATCAACAGAAACTGTTATTTAGAAAGCTCAGACATTGGTCTTACTTAACAAATGCTTTAAATCAACTTTTTAAAATATGTTCAAGGACCCAAAGATAATTATTTCTAAAGAAATAAAGGAAACAG
>PVKY010011737.1:0-11877 GCA_004027775.1 Bradypus variegatus
AACAAAAGAAAGAATGGAGGATAAAGACTGGGACTGTATAATTTAGGTGAAACCTAGAGTGGTCAATGAATGTGATTAAATGTACAAATATGTTTTTACATGAGGGACAACAAATGAATGTTAACTTTGCAAGGTGTTAAAAATGGGATGATATTAGGGGAAAAATACAATCAATGCAAACTAGAGTCTATAGTTAACAGTAACATTGTAATATGTGTCCTTTAATTGTAACAAAGGCAATATGCCAAAGCTAAATGTCTATAAGAGAGAGGTATGGGATTCTTGGTGTGTTGTTGTCTGACATTTTTATTGTGTTTTATTTTGACTTTATTTTTTATTTTGTTGCTTTTTAGTTGTCATTTTTTTTTCTTTCTTTTTCATTCTACTTTTTTCACCTCTTCCCCTTTCTTTCTGGAAGAAATGGAAATGTCCTTATATAGATAGTGTTGGTGAATGCATAACTGTGTGATTATACAGGGAACCATTGATTGTTTACTTAGGATAGAATGCATGATGTGTGAATAAAACCATCTAAAAAATAAACAGAGGGATACAAGTGCTGGAGAAAATGTGGAGAAAGGGAGGTAACTAATCATTGTTGATGGGGAAGTAGAATGGTGCAGCCCATCTGGAGGTCAGTGTGTTGGTTCCACAGGAAGCTAAGCATGGAACTGCCACATGGTCCTACAACTTGGTTATTGGATACATACTTGGAAGAACTGAAAATAGGGACACAAATGGACCTTTGCACAGTGGTGTTTATGGTGTCAGTACTCATGATTTGCAGTAGATGGAGGTGGCCTCAGTACATCAACTGATGAATGGAATGCCAAACTGTGGTGTATATATACCAATGGAATATTGAGCTGCTACAAGAAGGAATGAAGTTGTATGGACATTCCTATGAGGAGTGAGGTGCTTGGACACTGAGGACAGTATAATGAGTGAAATAAACCAGAAATGAAAAGAAAAACACCATAATGCCTTACTAATTTGGACTAACTATAATGTGCAAGCTCTGAGAATTGAGTCTGAAAGCATAGGTTATCAGGGAAAGGCTTACTGTAAAGTTCCTAGATTGTAAGCTATTACAGCAGTTACATCCATTCCTGAGTTGTAATGACTATTTCTAAATTCTGAGATGCGCACTCTTTGCGTATAGTCTGATTGGTCCCTGGAACTTTGGGTATCTGTGTGACACCTGAGATTCACAGCCAGAGTCTGGCAGCTGTGAATGTCAGCATTACCCCATAAAGCAAATGTTAAGGAGTCTGAAAAAAGAGATCAGACTTCAATTAGAGATATGAATTAAATGGACTTGGTTAGGAGTAAGGTAAATTAGACTAAAGGATAAAGGATGCTATGGATGATGTTTTTAAAACTTAAACTTCTGTGTGAGACCAAAGGAAGAGATGTTTATTAGGTGCAAAATCTATATTTTTTGTAACACACTATATAATTTAATTTGTAAGATCAGTTTATTCAAACAACATAATTACATGGAACATTGGATAGGAAGTGAAATCTGGTTGGTTGGTACAGGTTAGTGTGAAGCCCCAATACATCCAGAGTAATTTGAGCAGAGACTAAAGATGTATTTGCAAAGCCCCCTTGAGGGATGGAGGAAAATGTGGAAATATTAGATTTCCCCACTTGGGGAATTAATGATATTCTCAGAAACATTGGGGACTACCAATTTAGAAGGCCAAGACCTCAATCTTGGGGCTTGCCCTTAAGAAGTTTGTTACTGCAAAGGAGAGGCTAAGCATACTTAAAACTGTGCCTAAGAGTCACCCCCAGAGAACCTCTTTTGTTGCTCAGTTATGGCCTCTCTCTCTAAGCCAACACTGCAGGTGAAGTCACTGCCCTCCCTTCTACATGGACATGACTCCCAGGGGTGTAAATCTCCCCAGCAATGTGGGACATGATATGCAGGGATGAGCTTGGCCCTAGCATCATGGGATTGAAAAAGCCTTCTTGACAAAAGGGAGAAAAGAAAGGAAATCAAGTTTCAGTGGCTGAGAGATCTCAAATAGAATTGAGAGGTCATTCAGGAGGTCACTCTTATACATTATATAGATATCCCTTTTTAGTTTTTAGTGTCTTGGAATAGCTACAAGGAAATACCTAAAACTTGAACTGCAACCCAGTAGCCTTCATTTTTGAAGCTTGTATAACTATATAGCTTACATCGTGTGAACATATGATTGTGAAAACTTTGTGGCTCCCACTCCCTTTCTTTATACAGTGTATGGACAGATGAGTAAAAAATGAGGACAAAAAGTAAATTAATGATAAGGAGAGATGGTGGTTCATTTTTTCTTTAACTTTTACTCTTACACTTTTTTGTGTCTGTTAATGAAAATGTTCAAAATTGATTGTGGTGATGAATGCATGCAACTATATAATGGTACTGTGAACAACTGATTGTACAGCATGGATGATTGTATGGTATGTGAATATATTTCAATAAGACTGAATTAAAAAAAAAAAAGACAGTTGGAGATTGGCCCAGGGCAGACCTTGGTTCTGCAACTTCAGCAAGTTCCTTAACTTCCCTTGAGGTCAGATTAGTCTTCTGTAAAGAAGTAAATGATTCTAGTGCTTATCTGATAGGCTTGTGGGAAGGAATGAATTAAATACTGCAGAGAAAGGGCTTATTTAGCACAAAGTCTGGAGCATGCGAAGTACTTGATACCTGTTGCTATTTGAGGGCTCTTTCTGGAGGATAAGAGGGATTGTTTAAAAATGTGAAGCTCCTGCCCTGCGCAGTTCTGCTACCCCCACCCCCACCCCAGAGGAGCGAGGCGTAGAGCACCACTCAATCTGTGCCTGGTGGCGAATCACCCAGACTGACAAGTAGAGTAGGGGACACACAAATGGGGACCAGAGGGCACGTGTCAGCATGTTGGTAGGTGCGGGCCCTGCTGTCTGTGGCCACCAGGGGGCACCCCAGCCCCAGAGATGGCCCCTGGCCAGCCAGGACACAGCCGCATCTCATCCGGACAGATCTCTCTTCCTTGGGACCTTGGGGATTATAAACTGGGACCTAAAGTTACAGCCTTGGGTGCATCTGTCAGATTGACCTGGAAGACAGGACCCATGGCCTGTGGAAAACCTGCAGGGGCAAGGCAGAGGCCTGAGTTCTAGCTCTAACTGCCCCGCATGATCTTGGGCAAGACCCTCCCTCTTGGCCTGCAGTTCACAGGGTTGGAACAGACACCAAGGCCCATTGCAGCGCCAACATTCCATGGTTCCAGGACTCCAAGAGAGGGAGGCTTCTCCCTTCTCACCCCCAGCCCTTTGCCACCTCAGGGCAACACATACTCCGGCTGGCATCTTCCTCTCTGGGGCAGTGAACTTGGCCAGGGCAGCCATGCGTCCCAGTCCCCCAATTCCCAAACATGGGAGACTTGGGGTGGGAGGGGCTAGTGCAGGAGGAGGTCGAAGGGCAAGGTCAGGTAGGCCTAGACGGAAGGGTCTGTCCTCATTCAGGACACACATCCGGTTTCCTCTGGCCTCTGCCGGGATTCCAGGGGCTTACAAGAATGAGTCACGGGGGGTGACTGGGGAGTTCCCAGACAACCAGCTCTGGAAGATCTGGCACTTGGTACCCATCAAAACTGCGGTGGGGTAGGAGGGGAGACCACAATGTCTCTATCTCAGCCCCTTGGCCCCTCAGGAGGGGACCCAGGAAAACAGCCTCATGGGATTTTGTGGGGCAGGAAAGAGGGCAACTTCCTTCTTTGTTCTCTTTGGGAATCTGAGGGTCTGGAAGAATCCCAAAGAGCGAGGGGCAAAGGGGGCTCCCCAGCATATTTGGCGGGAAGGGAAGGTCTTGGGTCATGCCTCCTCCCTGGTCAATCTGACGGGACTTCAGCCTCCAAGGCTTTTAATGCTCAGTCTTTGTTCAGCTGTTCTCTTCAAACATCTTGGGGCGATTCAGGCTTAGGGCAGGGTGGCGGTGGGAGGAGGGTTTGAGGGGGCAAGACGTCAAAGAGGGAGCAGAGATTCCACAATTTCACAAAACTTTCGCAAACATTTTGTCCCAACCCCCTGTATTGTCCTGAACACCAAATTTGCATAAGTCCTGGGAAGTTATTACTAAGCCTTAGTAGCAGTCCAGGTAATTTCCTCCCAGGCCTCCATGAGGGTATAAAGGCCCTCTCTAGCTGGTCCCGGACAGAGCCAGAGCCTGCTGCCGAGAACCCACCCAGACCCACATCTGAGCCTGTTTCTAGAGCCCCATGATGCTGACGGGTGAGTGGCCCAGCCCAGGATGGGAGAACTTCTGGCCCTGGGGTGGGAGGGCTGCAGTGGTAGAGGAGCTGGAATGGGGACGAGAGGTTCCCGTGCTCCAGAGAGCAGCCTGGGAGGGAAGGGACAAGCACGTCTCCTGAGCCCCCGTCTGCCCCCAGCCCTGCTGCTGCTGCTCTGGCACAGTGCACTCTGGACGGTGCAAGAAGCCGCCCCCGTGGGCCCTGCCAGCTTCCTGCCCCAGAACTTCCTGCTCAAGAGCTTAGAGCAAGTGAGAAAGATCCAGGCTGATGGAGCAGGGCTGCAGGAGAGGCTGGTGAGTGAGGAGGTGGGGCAGGGAGACAAGCAGTGGGGCACAGATGCTGTTGGAGGGGGCATGGGAGGAAGACGGGCCTGGTGGGGGGAGCTGGAGGGAGAGGGAGAGGGGGTAAGAGGCACGGGAGGGGATGGAGACCTGGGGAAGACCTGAGGAGAGATGTCAAGGAGGGCTGTGGGAGAGGGAGACACGGGGGAAATGGAGACAATTAGGAGATGGGGAGATTTGGGTGACTCGGAGAGGCTTGGGGAAGAGACGTTCTCATGGGGACAGTGATGGGAGGTGCCAGGGGAACAGGGCGGGATGGGGCAAGAAGCCTGGCAGGATCTGAAGGGAAGGGAGAGACTCAGAGAGGCGAGGAGGACTCAGGAGGGAGAAGCAGCCTGGCCTGGTGAGGGCCCCCTCACCTCAGTATCTTTCCCACCCCCAGTGTGCCTCCTACAAGCTGTGCCACCCTGAGGAGCTGGTGCTGCTCGGGCATGTTTTGGGCATCCCCCAGGCTCCCCTAAGCGGCTGCTCCAGCCAAGCCCTGCATGTGGTGAGTGTCTGGAGAGAGAGGAGGAGGAGGAAGAGGAGGAGAGGGCCAGGCTCCAAGCTGGGGGCTCCTCCTGAGAGGAGTGTCCCCAGCCACCACCCCCTAACTCCTACTCTGTCTCCCCAGACAGGCTGCCTGAGCCAACTCCACCGCGGCCTTTTCCTCTACCAGGGCCTCCTGCAGGCCCTGGCAGGGGTTTCCTCTGAGGTGGCTCCCACCTTGGACATGCTACGGCTGGACGTCACTGACTTTGCTACCAACGTCTGGCAGCAGGTGAGCTTCCCCTGGTACCGGAGCTGGTAGGGCCCAGACAGAGCTGGTCCCTGAAGGTCCTGCCCAAGTCACTGGCTTGCAGGGTGGTGCATGCCCAGGGATCCTGCAAGTTCTGTAGGATTGAGAGGCGAGCCTTCCTGAGAGCTTGCCTTTCTTGCTTGCTGGCCTTTCTCCATTTCCCGCTCCTTGAGAGCGGAGGTGGGACCGCTGGGTCTTGGAACAGAGGACTTGGGTTCAAGCCCTGGCTGCCTCGCTAACCATGTGACCTCCCACAGCGTCCTGTCTGCAGCACGCCCCTCGGCAGGGCCTGACAGCTGACCTCATCTTTCTCCCCACAGATGGAAGACCTGGGGGTGGCTCCCAAAGTGCAGCCCACCCAGGGCTCCATGCCGACCTTCACCTCGGCCTTCGAGCACCGAGCCGGGGCTGTTCTGGTAGCCTCCAACCTGCAGAGCTTCCTGGAGCTGGCACACCGGGTGCTGCGCTACCTTGACCAGCCCTGAAGCACACCCTTCCCTATCTGGTGTATTTATCGCTATTTAATATTTATGTTTATTTAAACCTACTATTTAAAGGGAAGAGTGGGAAGGAGGCCCAGACTTCTGGGTCCTTCCCTCCATCTCCAAGTTCCATTCTCCTGCCTATAGCAGGGAGAAAGGCTCCTGTCTTCCTGTCCCCTGGATTGGGAGGTAGCTAGGTAAATACCAAGTATTTATTCCTGTGGCTGCTCTCTTGCCCAGCAGCGTGGTGGGCACTTGGAGGAGCCACAGTGAAGCCCCTGCCCCAAGGGTACCAGCCTTGGAGCCTTTGGGGGCATCAGGAGGTCTCCCATGTGGGAGACAAGCCATCCCTGTTTAATATTTAAACAGCAGTGTTCCCCGACTGGGCCCTGGTATCCCTCGCTCCATTCCCTCCGGCCCCTGTCCCCACCCCACCCCACAGACACCAATTCCCTGAGCAGCAGAGGCAGCCAGAGCTGGGAATTTGTTTTGTTGTTTCTTAAAAGATTTGGGGGGCATGTTTTGACTCCCTGTATAGGGAGCTCAGGCCATTGCCAGCATTTCCTGCCTTTTTCTGGACGCCCTAAACAGACATCCACAAGCTCATAAGGCCTGCCCCTGCCCCCCACGGGATTAGGGTGCAGAGTCCTTTTTGGGCTGGGCAGAGTCGTGCACTTGCCTTGCTGGGCTGGAACTGGGAAAGTAGAAGGGAAGAGATGAGAGTTTCAATAGGGGTGGGGGGTAAAAGGAAATCTCCACTGTTTACCCTCCACTTCTGCCCTCACTTTCTCATTGTAGCCAAACTTGTGAATAAAATAAAGTGTTTGTCTCCAGTATGTGTCCTTCCTCCTCCTTGAGTCCAGTTGGCCAGGGGCTGGAGGGTGGGGAATGGTGGTGGAGGCCAGAAGCAGGGAAGAGGATGTGCTGGGCGAGTCCTGAAGCTCCTGGCATTCATTCCTTTGGCACACGTTTACTCGAGCACCTACCCTGTGCAGATGCTGGGCGAAGTGTTAGGGACCCACTCTGCCCTGATGGTGCCACAGCCGGGTGGGGATGACAGAGGGGACTGGTCACCAGGGCCAGGATGGGGAGCCTGGGCTCCATCCCTTGTCGCCACAGACCAGCCCAGCCTGATAGGGCCTAGGCACAGGGATAGCGGATTCATTGTCTTCCATGAATATTAGCCCATTCACCCCCACAGGAGCCCACAAAGACAGAATAAGAAGTGCCATTTACAGATTAGGAAGACGAGTTCAAGGTGAAAACTTGGATCTGAACTCAAATTCTGGGCTCTGCCTCTGATCTGATCTCATCCCAGCTCACCGCCCTCCTGCCTCATGGGCTGAAGCGCAGCCTGAGCTCTCCCGAGGGTAGGGAAATGTGAAGAAGTGAGGGGCCAGCATCTGCCGCAGGAACACCTCTGAGTGCCCTCCAGCCAAGCTCCCGTATGGTTCCAGACTACCCCCACCAGACCCAGGAAGTCCGGACCCAGATGCGTTCCACCAACCTCCCGAACCTTCTCCAGCCTGGGCTCCTCAGGCATGTCCCTCCCCCATAGGGCTTAGAAAGTGGGTCTGGCTGAATAGGGCTGGGATCCCCAGCTGCAGTGACTCAGGGTCCTTAATCTCCGGCTGGTCCTGAAGAAATCGCTGGGGGCTTGGAAGTGCGTGGAGCAGGCAAGGAAGGGTTAAATGGAGCTCCTGCCCCTCATCCTTCCCTGTAAGAAACAGACAGAACTCTAGGCAGGTCAGACGCTGGGTGGGGCTGGGCTGGGCTGGAGCCACAGAAGAGCAGGACACCCTAACCCCACACCAGCAGGCTTGCAGCCCACACCCCTCCTTGACCAGGGTAAGTCTAGGGTGGTGGTGGGTCCAGGCCAGCACTTACTCGCCATCACCCAAAGCAGGTCCAGGGAATGGCAGCTGCCCTTGTTCCCCTGCCCCTTCTGCTAGTGAGTGAACAAATACAGAAACCTGAGTCCAGCCCTCCTTGGCATCAATTCCTTCTCCTCCTTCCTCTTTGGCTACGGAACTGAGCCTCTCCCCAGAGGAAGGCTTGTTCCCATCCCATCACCAGTCAGGCTCAGGAGGGGGAACTGACAGCACTTACAGCCACAAAGGATTCCACAGTGTTCTTTATTTACAAGTGAGCTGAAAGGAGGTTGAACCTCTCCCTATGAATTAAAAACACACACATACACACACACACAATGCATTTACACCATTCTTTAGAGGTAAATCCAGCCTTGGAATGGGAGTAGTAGTGGACAGAGGGTGACAGCCCTGGAGCTAAGGAACCAGGCTGCTCACTCTCTTCAGGTACAGGCAGAAGGGAGAGGAAATTATGAAAGAAAGAAACTGAGCAATTTCTTAGAGGTCAGAGGAGCAGGGGAAAGATCTGGAAACTGACAAAGAGCTCTTACATCCTATGGATATGAGCAACGATGTCTCATCTTTCTTCCCTGCTCCCCTCTGAGGTGCCTAGGGCTGGGAGACCCTCCCCATCCACCCCCATGGCCACCGCAAGCCCCTCAGAGCGCCGCAATGGCTTTGGCAGCCACCTGGCGGCCCAGGGGCAGGCTGAGGTCCGTGATGGCCAGGACCACCTTGAGGCTGGACATGGCTGACACCTTCACCAGTTCTGACACCTGCCACAGACAGACAGACAGTCAGACAGTCAGGGAGACAGAGATGCTCACTGGGGCTACCTCATGGTGTGTGCGATGTCCGAGGAGGGAAGGAGAGGCTGGCCCCTAAACCCCAAACCCTGCTAAGACTCATGGACCCTGTCTGCTCGGAGGCGGGCGCATGCTCACCGTGGTGAAGGGCATGAACTGCAGGATGCTGCCGTGGCTGCCCTGCTCCAGACAGTCCACACACTCCTCCATGAACCACTGCACAAACTGAGTGTGGGGGCCAGCGGTCCGTGACCCCAGGATGGAGGAAATGAGCAGGAACAGGTTGGCTGTGTGGAATGTGGCAGAGTGGGACAGAAGAATTCCATGAGAAGGGTTTGAGAAGAGGTTAGATCCCGGGAGAAGGTGGAAGCAAAACGGAAAAAGTAAAAAGTGCCAGGAATTCCCCCCTCAAATGGGGCTATCAAGAGGGAGTGTGAAGGGGAAATTCTTAGGGGAGACAGGAGAGCTAGCAATCGGGGAGGTGGAGGGAAGAGGTGGGGCAAGGTGGGGTCCAAGGAGGTGAAGGGGAACCAGGAGGGTCCCCTTCCAGCTGATGAGGTCTCCCCATCTCCCTGGGGAGGCGCTCACCCAGGACTCGGTTCAGAGGGTCTCTCATGTTGACCGTATGGAGCTGGGAGGCTGAGAGGGAACCATTCATGGACCGGTCGGCTGTGGAATCAGAGCATGGGGACCCCTGAGGCAGCGGCCCTCATCCACAGTCCTCCCTCACCCAAGTCTCCACCAATCAGGTGGAGCAAATGGCACATGGGGATCCCAGAGAAGAGCCTCAGCTCCATGAATGCGGAGATTGCCCGGAGGAGACGAGGAGAGAAACCACATCTGTGACCACCACCAGGTGCCAGGTGCAAGCCCAGGGGCCTCACCAGGACCACACAGCTTCCTCCTCACAACAGCTCCATTTCATACACGAAGAAACTGAGATTCAGATAAGCTAAGCAGCTAGTAAATGTCACATGGTTATGGACGGCAGTTGGTCCCCTAGTCCCTAAAAGGCCTCAGAGAAGCTTCTAGACTCAGGAGAAATTTCTGGAAACAGGAAAAAAATAAATGCCTCAAAAGTAGCCCTTGGCAGAGACAGGGCTATGTAGAAGTCTTGGACGGGAGGAGAGGAAAAGTGCAAAGGTAAGAATACATGACCTCTAGGGAAGTTCAGAGTCGGGGAGGGGACTCTTCAGACAGGAACAGGGGGCAGGAGCCCCAGGTCCCAGCCCAGGTCCTCAGAGCATGCGCAGGGGGCAGAAAGGTCAGAGCTGTTGAGTCACTGGCACAGACTGTGCCCAAGGCCATGAGCTCACTGGTGTGAGTGTGTGTTGGGGGGCGTGTCTTTTTCTGGGATGGGATGGGATCCCTCAGGGAGGGATACAGAGCTACTTTTTCTCCAGTTTAGGAAACAATACAGAATCGGACAAGTCCCTGCCACACCCTCTCTACCCAGTTGGCAAAGATGCCCAGCACTGGGGTACAGAGCAGTGCAACTTTCTTAGGGAGAAGTAAGTTCCCAGAAAAGGAAGCAGCCAGCCCAGCCCATCCACACACTCACTGGGACTCGAAAGGATGTTGGCATCTTCCTCGTTGGAGCTCAGCAGTCGCATCAGCTTGGACGGCTGTATGTCGTCCAGGGGGAAGAGGCTGATGTAATCCTGGGGGGAGAGTCACTATTGCCACCGGAGTCCCCAGATTTTGAGTCACCAGGGAAGAGAACCGAAGCTGAGTGGGGAAGCGTCAACTCCCCACCACCATCAGTCAGCATTTCCAGCAGGGTCACCTTCCTCTGAGTCTTGGTCTCCTCTCCATATCACCTCCTACAATCTCTAGGGATAAACTGCAAAGAGCAACGTACTGTCCCCTTACAAGACCTGTGAACACAAAGGGCAGTCTGGGGGACCTTTCTTGGACTTGCCCACACAACTTCTCCCTCCAGACCTTGACCAGCCAAGCCCTAAGCCCCTTTGCCTGATAAGGCATCTCTGACCTATAAATGCTCAGCAAGTGTTTGCTCAGTAAGACACCCCAACAAGCAAGTGGAGGGATCTCTACCTCGATGTCTTCACGGTGTCTCTTCTTTTGGCGGGAGGATGCCTGTCCCTTGTGGGAGGAGTAGGAACTCAGGGCACACCACACAGCCAGCCTGGCAAAGGGGTCCCAGTAAAAAACAGGGATGTGAGAGGAGCCCACAAGGCAGCTCCCATGCCCATGCTCATGAGGCCCATCAGACAGTGACGCCCCACATTACTGGGGTGATATCAGGTGAGAGGTGCCAGCCTCTATGGGAGGCTGATCTGGATGCCCCGGGGTGGGAGAGGAGAGCAGGCCCTTAAGAGAATCCTACTTGGCAAGAGCCGTGCCGGGGGGGTCCATGAGGCTGTGCCACTTGGAGGAGTCAGTGAGCAGGCCAGGCAGGACGTGGCCCAGCAGGACCAGGGTCACTTGCTGCATGTCCAGACAGAATATGGAGTAGAGCAGCTCCACCGCCCGCAGTGTGTGCTCCTTCCGTGTCTCCTTCAACAGCTCCTGGATGGACAGGTGGGGAGGGGGGGGTGTTGCTGGGTGCTAGGGCCCTAAACTCGGGGTCCCAACATCCCTGCCATTCCAGGCCTTGTTCTCTGGGAAGCTGTACAGGCTGAGCCCCTCCTTGCAGCTCCACCCTTCACTCCGTGTAGCCCCTGGCCAGACCTGAAGGGCAGCTCCCCACTGGAGAGGCAGCGGCTGGGGGAACAAGCAAGGGCCCTGCCTGTTTTCTGAGGTGACTTCTCACAGCTTTTGGCAGCTGCCCAGCTTACAGTGGGCTCTCAGAGAAGCCTGGCTGACCAGGATGGGCAATGGGAAGCAAGGGGGTAGCACTGGGTTTGGTCCTGATGGGTATTTTCTCAGGATGTCTCCCGGGTTTGTGGATCTCCCGGCCCTTCTGTCTAGCCACACCCATCCCAGCCCAAGTACCTTGATCAGGTTGTTGCAGAACCAGTAGACACCTCCCATGTGCAGTAGGGTGTCAAAGATGTGGATGGAGCGGCTGTCTACCCACCCCTTCTCCAGCACCTTGGCAAATGTGTCAGTCAGCACCTCCTTAATGGGTCGCTTAGGGGGCAGCAGGTTCCAGTAAGGCATTGTGTCCACGCCCGTGGAGGGGAACTTGATCTGTGTGGCTGTCTGCTGCAGAACGTCAGCACACATGTGCTCCAGGATCGAGCTCATGATCACCACCCTGGAGGAGGGAGAGGGGGAGGGAGAGGGGAGGGACCTGAAATTCAGGTGGACACCTTGCCAACAGGGGGAGGGGAAGGAAGCATCCAAACCAGAC
>PVKY010011738.1:0-11908 GCA_004027775.1 Bradypus variegatus
ATAACAGTGTTTGCTATTTGCCCCTATTGAAAATCAACATAACTGTCCTGTATAGGGTACTGGTTTAATAAATGATGGTATTTTCATATAATGAAGTACTATACTGTGATTAAAATATGGACATACATTTTCAATGTCATGAAAAACTACATATAGTGTTAAGGGATAAAAAGCAAGGTATAAAATTGTATTTACTACATGGTCATGACCAAGTTAAAATAAGCATAGCCAAAAGACGAATGAAATATTCTAAATTACTAAGAGTGATTATCTTTGGGCTATGAGGGTGGTGAACAATTTGGGGGGATTATTTTCTAACTTTTCTGGATTTTCAAATATTTACATACTATTTCTCTTTAGGTCTAATTTAAAATATTTAGAAATATTTACTTAACAAGGTCAATCATTTTATATGGAAATCTTTCTGAAATGTATCACTCATTTTCCAGCCCTCTGAAACAGAAAATGTTGAACATTATCCTTTTATGTTTCTTGTATCGATTTATGCAACCAGGCTACATTGATGTCCTCTCAAGGGCTATTACAGTATATATTTATTTGAGATTTTGCTATGTGCTAGGTTATTTTCCCAGTTATTGCCACAGATTAGATCATTTAATCCTTTCAAAACTAAGTGAAATATCCTCATTTCATAGATAAGAAAACATAGGCACACAGAGGTAAAGATACTTATCCAAGATCACACAGCTAGTAAGTGATGACAGCAGGATTCAAGGACATACCTTTACACATTTTGCTAGACTGTTTCACTATTGAAGACTGTCTCTATAAAAATATGTTCTTGGAACAAATCTTATCTAAAAAAAGTAAATGAACAATGGGGAAAGGAGGGGAATGGGATGTTTTGGATGTTTTTTTTTATTTTATTTTTTGTTTTATTCTTTGGAGGAATGAAAATCTTTTGATTGTGGTGATGAAACCACAATTGTATGATGATACTGTGAACAATTGATGGTACACTTTGAATTATTGTATGTTATGTGATTACATCCCAATAAAATTGCATTAAAAAATATGTTCTGGGAAAAATTGCATATGACATCTAATATTTTGTTTTGCTTTCCCTTCACGGTTACTCCTTATGGTTATAAAAGCACGTACTGCTAGTTATTTCCTCCTTGCCAACCCATATGTTGATACTGATATCCTGCCAGCAAGAAAACAGGCAAAGAAGAGGGTTGAAACTGTGTGAAAAATAAAAGTGCACAGGTTCTGAGAAAGAGAGTGAGTGGTCCACTTGGTAAAATATATGAGCACAGGTATTTGGATTGCATGATATTTATTTTGGTGATTCAATGACCTAGTTCACTTATTTCTGGCTCACCATTTCAGGTAGTGAGCCTCCCATCATAAGTGACTTCTGATTATGAGTTGTTACTCTTAGTTCTACTTCACTGTGTAATATGATGTGATTTATTTTAAAAAATAAACTTACCCCAAAGCAATAAATATCCTATGTCTGATGTTCTCTTTTAAAAAATCTCTACTTGATATTTTCATTATAAACACAAAGAGAATCAAGAAAAAGACTTTTGATATTGAAAATGTCTGGTCCTACATGAAGACCGTTCAATCTGTAGATACACGGATTACTGATCACAGCTGCTCATCAATATCATCCTGGAGTATCTTGCAGAATTTAATGTATGCTATAGATATCTTTTCCAGAAACAGTAGGCAAGTGTTTCTCTCTGTGTGTAACATGTATATTGTTAACCGCTGAGCATTTAACTCTTTGAAAATCAAATTTTTCTTTTTTTCAATGAAGTCAGAAACTAGTTAAATAAATATAGCAGTGACTGCATCTATGTTTGAAAAATCTTTTATTTAATGTGAATTATCAGCATTTCCATCATACCACCACCACCATCTGCTTTTCTAGAAATTTTGGATTTTCTATATCAACTTTTCTTAAAGGTTTCTTTTCCCCCCAATCTGTAAGATTTTCCTGGGGAACAGGTTGAAAATAAGAGTAAAGTTGAGAAAAAAGTGTAACCCAAAATTCAAAAAGAAAAGAAAAATAAAAGATTTTTGAAGAAAAGCCCCAGAATATCAGACACCCTTAAGTCTTTAAATAAATGTGATTTCCCTACTACTATGTTTATAGTTTCCATCTAAATTCTCCAAGCAATTTTATTCAACAAAATCAGAGCAGGGTCAAAATAAAGAAAACAAAACTTCATTCCCTGAGGTAGGAGCTAGCTGATAGTGAATAACCATTATCTTCTTACTCAATTTGTGACTGTTTAGTAGTTAAAACCAAGATTTCCAGAAAAGTAGATGGTGGTGGTGGTATGATGGAAATGCTGATAATTCACATTAAATAAAAGATTTTTCAAACATAGATGGGGTCACTGCTATATTTATTTAACTAGTTTCCTACTTCATTGAAAAAAAAAAGTTTAATTTTCAGAGAGTTAAAGAAATAAAGTTGAAATGTTTCCTCACTTCTTCGAAGAAAATACTCATCAAATCTAAATTTTAACTGGATCTAAAATCTCCTATGGAAAACAAGGATGGGACATTAGAACACTGGCTTATTACTAAAAACAGTAATATTTTAATAGTAATAAATACATGCAAATTTTGATCATGATTCAACAAATTTTTAAGCAAATTTTTGTAACACAGATACTTCCATGTTGGACCTTACAAATGTACTATAAACTAAGTCTGTCTTTTTGTTTTTGCCACGTGGAGAAGGGGCTATTCCACCTCTATTCAACATCACACAAATTCCACAAGACCCTGTGCAGGTTGACACACTTGGAAGCCTGCCTCTATTCTGAGATCTCTCACTTTTCTAAATTCCTATTACACACTGGCCTCCACCAATCATGTGAGTACTGCTTTATAATGTCTTAAATTCCTCCATAATCTTTTCACATATGTATCAGGTCTTATTATTCTTAAATATCACCCACATTAAATAAGATATTATGTCATATTGTAATGTGAGACTTAAATAAATTCTTTACAATTAATTAATAACAAATTTGTCCAAGGAAGAAATTGTTGGGGGTGGGGGTGGGGGGCACTCTTCACAGTTGACCTAATAATGGGAAATCAGAGCAGTAAACCAGGTGAATTGTGAATGAAGCCTAAAAATAACAACAGTTTTATAGGAGGTTGAGGTTTATTGAAGCTAATATACAATCAACCTATTACACAACACCCCAAAATTGGAAACACCTAACTAAACTGCAAAATTCATTCCATTTTATGGTGGTCATAAAGTGCTGCAAAAAAACATTTCAGGAGACTTTTGAACATGGAATAGTGTTTGGAAAACAAAAAATAAATGGTCTCACCATCAAACAGAATGAAAATGAGAACAGTTGAAAATGGTAAGACATTTATTGTATCAAAAGTTTGGACTGGGCTACAAGTTAATGGTTTCCAGCTGTTGACAACTGAAAGAAAGAAAGGGAGGAACCCAGGGAAAGAGGGGAGAAGGAGGAAGGGAGGGAAAAGAAGTAGAAAGGAGAAAAAGCCAAACTATTCTTTTAGATCTTAAGAAACTTAATCTGCCAGTTTATAAAACTTCACTGAAATCACTAGCAAAATCATAAGGAGTTGAAACCTCAATCAGGTCCCTAAAATATCTGTAGTTTGGTTTGAATGACTTAGGGAGACCTGATTAGTTTATGGAAAATGGGGAGGCCTCCCCGCAGTCTGCCAGTGTTCCAGGTGATGGATGTTGATGAGCAATTCCCTTAAACAACTGATACACTGCCAACAGACAAAAACGCTGGCAGCACATCCAATACCTCATCTGCAATTATTACAAGCAAGTGGCCACTCTGTACACGTTCCCTTCTCTTACCAGAGAGGTGTTCCCACTGCTGGCAACCACTTCCACCCAGGGGCCAAGGAAGAACACCCTCCTTCAATTCCTTTTCTTCCCCTCAAAAATCACTATAAAAACTGCCTTGCTCTGTCGCCCAATAGCTTTTGTGAAGGGTGGTGGCCCTTCCTTTCCTTTCCTTTCTTTCCTCCCGCTCTTGTTCTCTTCCTTCCTCCCTCTCCCTCTCTCCTTCCCTCTCTCGTCTTGTCTTCCTCTCTCCCTCTGTTCCTTTCTTCCTAAATTCACTGCTTTAAAAAAATACTCCCAGCTCACCCCTACTCCACTAGAAATCCGTCGCAGACGATAAGGAGTCAGATACAGGCAGACGGGTCCGTGCATTCGCAAGGACCACCTGGCACCTGCGATTCACGCCACTTTCCATCTACCCAGAGGTGAGAAGGGCGTGAGGCAAAAGACAAGCAGAGCCTCCGTGACCCAATTCCTCTGAACTTTCAGCTGGCCGCAGTTCCTCCAAACTCGTAATCATCCATCAAGCCAGGAAAATGCAGTGACCTCTTCCTGGCCTGTGGGGTTGGAAGAGAGGCGAAGCAAGGCAAGATTTGCTACTTTGCCTCTCCCACCGCCGCACAGCTGTGGGCTCAGAACCGCAGCGCGGCCGGAAGGGGCCGCTGTGCGCTCAGAACAGCCTCCCCGCCTCCGCCCGCACCTCCCACCGCCGGGCCGGCCCAACCCCTCCACAAGTTCCAACAACCTCCAGTAGAGCGAGAGCCGGGAACGAGCACCGTCTGGGCGGGAGCGGGCCGCGCAGACCAGCTGGGCTGCTGCGAACGTCGGAGAAGCTCTTGGGAAACTCCCACGGCCCGGGGACTTTCGAAAGGAAAGAGCGAGCAGACCCGCGCGCGCGAGTTTGCGAGTGAGCGCTCAGCGACGCACCTGTTCCTTCGCGCTACCGCCTTCCCACCCCTCGGTCCCGCGCCTCCCACGGCGCCCGCCAGCGCCCGCCATGAACCCAGCGCTGGGCAACCAGACAGACGTGGTGGGCCTGCTCCTGGCCAACAGCAGCGAGGCGCTGGAGCGCGCCGTGCGCTGCTGCACCCAGGCGTCGGTAGTGACCGACGACGGCTTCGCCGAGGGCGGCCCGGACGAGCGCAGCCTGTACATCATGCGCGTGGTGCAGATCGCCGTCATGTGCGTGCTGTCGCTCACCGTGGTCTTCGGCATCTTCTTCCTTGGCTGCAATCTACTCATCAAGTCCGAGGGCATGATCAACTTCCTGGTGAAGGACCGGAGACCGTCTAAGGAGGTGGAGGCGGTGGTCGTGGGGCCCTACTGACCGCCCCCGACCCCCGCGGCAGCCGCCCCCAGGCCTCTCCACTACGCCAGTCCCGCTGCGCCCCTACCATCCGAGACTGGGCGAAGCAAACCTGTCGGAGTCAGTTATTTCTCGCGACTTCTCCCTTTCGGGATAAAGCGACCCGTTTCTCGCTCCCCTCTGACAGCCCCCATGCCTGACTGTTAGGAGAGGAGAGCGCCCAGACTTCTGGACTCAACAGCAAGTGGTGAGAAGAGGGCGAATAGAGCGCAGAACTTTGGAAGCTGCTGTTTGCGCGCGATGCGGGGAAACCAAGGGGTCGGAAGCCCTTCTCCACCCGCAGGTGGGCCAAGCGTTGGGGGCAGGTTGAGAGGGCGGGCACGAGAGAGACCCAACGGCACCTATTTCCTGGTGGCCGGAAAAGTGACCTGTGTATATGCCACGAAACAGACCTAATGGGAACACACAAATCTGTGTCCGGATTCGCGCCCACTCCCTCCTGCTCCCCCCAGCCCTAGCGGGAAGAGGCGATAAATACTTTGATTGTAACGTGATGTTTTAAGGGTTTCCTTTGTTTGTTTGTTTGCTTGAATACAAATATTCGATCAGTCTTTTTCTGCCCTAGTGGCCTGTTTGCCTGCCTTGGGGGTTGAGTTTTGTTATCCTGGGAGAAGGGGTGGGGGGAGGGGAAGTCTGCGAATGTGAACTGGGTGAGTTGCTTCTTTTATTGCATTTCTTAACGGGTTTTTCTGGGGGGCTGGCACCCCGGCTGGCCCCAGGACAGACCCGGAATAGAACTCGTAGCTCGTGACTGCACGGTTTACACCACAAAAGTGCTCTTGACTTCCGTGACATCGTTTTGACATTTTCCCCCTATTTAACATTTCCTTAATAAATGCAACATTTAAATGTTTTGTTCCCGGCGTCCTGGAGTCATTCTGTGCTCCCTGGCAGAACGTAACGTGAGGCGGTGAGAAGTCTGGTTTCGGGCCAGGAGAATTAGCCTTGGGAGCTGCGATTCAACTCGTGGATGCGAGGGAGGGGCGCGGGTGGGGGAGAGGGAGAGAGATGATTGATGCATAGTCAAACCCCAGGCACAGGAGCTGTCCTGGAGGCAATGTCCTTTGTTTCTTCTTGCAGAGTTATTATGTTATATTTCATTTAGGCTCAGCACTCTGAGCCAGGCGAGACGACAGAAGGGCCCCCGGGGGAAGATTATACTTCCGTGCGGGTCTCCGGCGGGAAAGCAGGGTTACACTGCTAATGAAAGGAAGAGACGGCGAGGCCAGCCTTCAGGGAGGTCGTCTCTCCCTGATCAACGTCAGCAACATGGAGATGGGGTGCTGCTCTAAAAAAAAAAAAGGAAAGAAAAGAAAGCCCAACCAAAAGAAATGATAAAAATGAGAAAAAGGTAATTGTGCTAAAATGCTAAAGTACATAGTGATGCTATTACTACCTGTAGTAAACCATTGATACTGAAACATGAAATGCACTGTCTTTGCCATATGACGTTTTATAGTGAAAGAGTGAGATTAAAAGAGGCCAGTCCTGCTCTTTCCTCCCAGTGGGAGCCCCAGTCAGGTAAAGGGTTCAGAGGAGTTAGCCGAGGTCCTGAATGATGGAGGAGATGAGTATTTTAGCCAAAGCTAGGACCGGTGGGCCCGCGAGGAGCTACAGACGGTAGGCAGAACATTGAGGGCTCAGAAAATTGAACAGTGTTTTAAAGACGAGCCCAGAAAACCGTGCCTGTGACAATAATCCAAAGGATGCAATAGTTTGAAGATTAAATTTGACAGAAGGTTTTGAGTTTATTTTTTGTGAGTGGAATAGGATCCTAAATATTTTCAAGAATATAAATGACACACTCCTATGCTTTAACAATTAAACTTTTCAAAGGCTTCAAAATAGCACATAGAAGACTGCAAAAAAATAGAAAATAACAATAAGGGTCCCATTTACTTGGAAAAAGCACAACTAGCATAAACAATGTCAATGACTCAAGAAGTTGGGACCAAAAGGTTGGCATATCCTTTAAAAATCTTACTGCTAAGTGTCTATTTCACTCCCAGAGTTAACTTTTCCAGGAATTGTGACTTGGAATTTTTTTTTAATGCTAATGAATATCAATCTTGAAAAGGAGCATGAAATTTTGTCTGTTTTACCTGTCTTTTTAGCAGGTAGGGTTTGCTGCTTGTTGAGAGATATTTTTTGGTGTCTGGGGGAGGGGGCAGGGTGAACAAGTAGTCACAGGTGAGTTATGGAAGACAGTTTACTTTTGCTAATGGTTGAGACAGGAAATGGAGACGTGTTATTCTATAGACAGTTTTTGTGGCATCATGTCAATCAGCTGTCTCCATGTTTCAAAGGCAAAATAAAGCAGGGCAACCAGTTCACTCTAGGACAAACCAGACATTTAAAATTAAACTCAGGTTTTTGTGGCTGCAACATCTGCTGATGATCTCTTCTTCCTGTAGATTCACCCGCCAACCAGTAAATTCTGTGCTCTGGTAGAAATCAATTTGGGATCAAAACCAAATTAGCTAGAATTTGTAGGAAATTTGCTTTGCACTCTGCTGTATGTGAGATGCATGCTTAGGGAGTTTCAGACACAGAGAAGGTTCAAACCCATATGTCAACTTCAAGTTGTTTGTACAGAGCAGAGATTTTCATTTAAAACCAAAATCCTGCATTGAGACTGGGGTCTGAACAAGCTTAGAGACTTCTACTCTCTCCTCTTAATAGTTCTTCATACTTCTTTCCTCTTCCTTGCTCCTCAAAAGCAAAATTCACAGTTTTTCCTTATGCCACATATCCAGATTTATTTCACTACCCCCAGAAATTGGGATTGTGAAACCAAGAATAACCTGCAAACTTTAGTCCTAAAATAGAAAAGATATGTGAACATAGCTCTGTAATCCATGGTCTGTGCATTATAGGGAAGTGAACATGGTCTGAAAATATTGCAGCCCTGGGGACTGTTTCCTGCCAACAACCCATCTCTACAGTCCTTAGATCCATTTGTTACTTAGAGAGATGCCAAGTGGTTCTGGTTTTTATAGATGAGGCAGTATGTGCAAGAAGCTATTTACACTCCTTATTCCCTGCTGGCCACAGCAACCACTTTCTTGGGCCCCACACCATTCCCTGTCTCACTCTGCCTTTCATTTTCCTTTTCCCTGATTCTAACAAATATGTTAAATGAAACTTTGAAGTTCTGTCCAGAGTTTATAGTGTCTCCCACACACATGTTTTAAGGAAAGTGGGTTTTGAGAGTCACCGTCACCTAAGAAAATGTCAGCCTTAAGAGACTGGGAATTGGGAGAGGCAAATGCAAACAGGCAGATTTTACCATCCCACATTTAAGCCCACCATTTGGTCAGTAATTAGTGGGAGTCCCTGAAATAGTGAGGTGGGTTCCTGTAAAAGCTTGCTTGGTCTAACCTGGTCCATGGGGAGGTGTCTGATACTTCCCGAAGCCCCTTTGGAGATACAGCAGAAGCTGGGAGAGGTTTGTAGGAGGCACTGGTGGCTGGTGGATTAGCAGGGTTATACCCTCTCTCAGACTGGGCAGACAGCCACTGATGCTCTCTTAGCCTAATTGGGTGACTTCTGATGTAAGTAGCTTAACCAATTGTTGGTAAATGTTATTTTTCTTAAGATTGTTGATAAGAATCTTTCCACTCTCACTTAAAAATTACCAAGAATTTCAATGCTGAACTCCTTAAGGGTAGTCAAAGCATAGGTCATACTGTACTGCCAATCTTGAGATCAGCCTTGCAACTATCTGGTGGATAGTCCCTGTGCCTGTTTTCTGATTTCCAAGCCTGCCCTGGTCTATCACCTGGATCCCTGGTCAGTCCTGTTAGTGTATCCTTTTACACTAAATCTGAGTGGTGAAGGGAAAGGAACACTGAGCTGAGATGGAAGAAATTTTGGTTCTGGTCTCTAAGAAGCTGGTGGCCCCATCTCTAACATAAGGAAGATGAATTCCAAAAGAACATTTCTTTTCTATGATCCCATTCGATGAATTTGTTTAACATTTCATTTTCTTTTAGGATGTTTCATATATCTCTTCATTATGCATCTTAGAAATGGATTTTTTGTTGCAATCTTGCTTCATTGGGTAGATTTTTTCCCCCTAAAAGTCAAGGGACTTTTGACTCAGAATATGTTCTCTGCAATCATCAAAGCAAAATTTCAGATACCCATCTAGTCCTGGGTAGACAGCAGTTTCTAAGCAAACAAGTCACATACCATGTAACCAGTGCCTTAAATATTCCAGATCTCTATGTTCTTGCTGGATGAAGCCATAACAGCAAAGCCCAGTGAACTGGGGAGCAAGTAATTGCCTGGCGATTCTTCCAGGTCCATATTCAGACTAATATGCACTGTTGTTTGTAGTAAATACATGGGTGTCTGAAGACTAATTAAGAGCCAATTTTTCTTCTCCAAAGCATTTTTCCCTTTGAGCTTCTGCAACAGCACACAGCATCTGTTCCACATGCAGTTTAGAGCCTTCCTTAGCCCTGGCTTATTATACTTGTCACTGTGGGGGTTGCAATGCCAGGAAAGGATTCCAGGGTTCTGTTTGTTCTGTAAGACTCAAACCTAGTTTGAAAGCCCGTTGAAGCAGCAAGTCTGCAGCAATCCCCCAAACAGGAATCAATAAATATTTTATCCACCTGCCAAATCCAATTTAGATATGGGCACAATAGCTTAAATGGGATATGTTTTAAAGTCAGTTCTTCAGTAGTAATTGTTTCCTAATGTCTAAAGTTAAACGCTCATTGGTTTCCATGGCCAATCTCCCTTTGGCCTTCTTTCCAGGTATATTTTGTATTGTTCTAAATGCTTAAAATGTTTGGAAGTCCAGGATTAATTTTGTAGCATCAGCTTAGATTTAAAAATTCTTAGCAAATATAGCTTAGGAGAAAACAAAATATATAGTCAGTATCAAAGAGCCTTATGTCACTTATGGTGATAGTAGTGGTAATAGAACAGTGTGAATTTATTACTTATATTTGAGAAACTCAAAATATTTCTCATGGCTCTTCTGCAAGGACTGTTATAAGGACAACTATTTGTATTTTAAAATACTCCTCAGTAACGTGCAAATAGTGCTTGCTTCCAACCTAAATAACAATATATACTAGAGATAAATAAGGCTTATTTTCATTTATTTGACTATTTATTCACATTTTTAAGGAGAAATAGATTTGTTGGGAAATAGATGTGTGTTACTTAAATAAATTTCAGTGTTTGCTTGCTGAAATATTTTTGAGTGGGTAAATGTAGGCATATGGGCACAGAATGATCAATACATAAAATGTTAAGCCATCTGTGATGATGTTGGAATTAGAAATCCACCCCACTGCCATCCCCCACATTTTAAAACTGGTTTCCATTAGATAGTAATATTTTATGAACTCAAAATTCAGTCTATAGTGTTTGTTAAGCACCTACATGTTGTACATGGTACATTTCTGCTTATTACTGAAAAAAATGAGATGGTTCCTATCCATCTGAACTGTAAAACACATTGCACAGATAAACATATATAAGGAAAGGCATATGATTTACCCACAAGAGTCAGATAGTAAAGAAATTGTTCCTATTTACTATTTCTAGAATTTATAGTGATATAAATACACACACGTAATTATATTCTAGCTTACGTGTTGGCATGGTTTCTAACAAACAGGGAGTAAATGCTTTTCTCATCAATTTTTTTTCCCATATTTACTTTCCACTCTCATCCATTCCTCTCCCATTAAGCAGTCCTTCCCTCACTCACATCCAAAGATATACTGCCCTGAAAGAGTCATTGATTTTATCAGACCAAGACTCTAGATGTCTGATTGCTTTGGGAAAACAATCCCTCTGGGCTCCTGAGTGCCTCTTATGCTTTATTTATTTTCCTATAAATTGACTGGATCATGTACTTCATATTCTAAATAGTACTGATGAAGGCTGGTTCATATGTACACACTTGATGTTTCCCATATTGTATACCCATGAAATGTGCTCATTCCAGTACAGAGTAAAAGTCAACATCACATATTCCCCAGTTCTTTGTTTGACATTATTTGTTTACAGTAAAACAATGCAAAGAAAAAATTGGAAGTAAACTGCCCCAAAATGTCCAGTAAATAAAATTTATATATCTTGAAATGCATGTTTCGATCTTCATCTAAGGATTGGAAACACAAAGCAGCTAAAAGACTAAAACCCCAAGGGACTGAAAAATTAAAGATCATATATTGTATAAACTTGAAAATCTTTAAAAGCTAAGTTAAGAAAAATGAGAGGAGACCCTAAATTTAAAGAAGGTCAATGAAAACAAAGAGAACCCATCAAGTTAAATCTCTAGAAATTTAAAGGCAGCTTTTGAATTCTCAGAATGGTGGCTAAAATATTTTATATTTAGAGGACTTAATAAAAGTTTCAAAGACTGGCAAATAGAAAGACCAAGCAATGTGAGAATGTAGAAGATTGTGAACTGCTTTTCTATTTCTCTTTACTTCTCTATGGAGTCTTGGGCTAATTGCAAGCCTCCTGTTAGCTGGTTCAATTTTCTTATTTCCAAAGGACAAAGAGACTTTGCCATATGTTCGTATCTTTATCATCAATAAATATTTATTATTTAGTATCCATTATTAGCATGATTATGAGGGTCCCAGCTACCCCAACAGTTTAATTCAATTTTTCTTCAAGTGTTCAGGCAGCATGTAAATAATATCCAAGATCAAGATGTGAAGTATACCATA
>PVKY010011739.1:0-11893 GCA_004027775.1 Bradypus variegatus
GCAAGAGCAGAATGTGAGGTCAGATATGTTAAGAGATGAGGCAGGAAAGGGTGACAGGACCCAGTTCATCAGCTGGGAAGACATGCAAAGGAGCATGCATCTTATCTGAGAGCATGGTGAGCCACGAACAGGTTCATCCTCACTCTCAGGAATGTTCTATCGTTCTCTCTACCCTCAGAGCCCAAGGCTAAGCCAAGCTCCATTTCTGCCCATTTAGCAATGCCCATACCCTTTCCTGGACAACCTGGAACAGACCACCAGATTGGCACAGAGGACTGACACCAGAAGACTTGGCCTCCGTGCCTCTCTTTGCATCTCTGCTGCTGGGCAGGCACCTTTACAAACCTGCCTGAAAGGCCTCCTCTCTGTTGGGCCCGGTGCTGAGCTCAAGCCGACATGGCTCCAAGGTGGTAGTGGCCTTGAGGACCTTCCAGTCTAATGTGAAAGAATCCAGGCAGGAAGAATATGGGCAGGAAAATTGGCATAACCTGGGTGAAGAGCACTGTGTGAGGGATACAGAAATGCTAGCTGGGTACCCAGGAAGGATGAGCCAGCTGAGGGCAGGATGGCCCAGCACCTCAGGACTCCGGAGCAGGGAGACTTCTGCCTCTGCTCTGGGCGCAACACTGTCCGGCAGCTGAGCCTCTCTTGCCCCATTCATTCCACTTGTCTAAACAGCTATCTCCCCAACCAGACTGTGAACCCTTTTTGGATCTCATTTTAGTCATTTCCTCCCTGTGGCCCTCCTACCCTAGCCAAGGCTCACCATCAAGTCACGGGCACTGTATCCTGTCACCAGACTGAGGTTTCTGAAGTACACCTTGGAAAGGTCCCTCCACTGGTCAAAATCCTCTGTGGCCCCCTTGCCTATATGTCAAAGTACAAGCTCCTTTGCCTGATACACAGTGCCAGGCCTGATAAGGATCAGGTAGAAGTAAATGTCTGTTGAAAGAATAGGTGACCTAAAAGTTGAGTGAGTGAGTGAGCACATGAGGAGTGAAGGAATGAATATGCATGAGCAAGTCCATCAATGAGTAAATAAATAATTGAGTCAGTGAATCAGAGAGTCAACGAGTCCATAAATTTAGTGACCATCCTCCTCCCATTTCTAGTATACTGCAAGTTACAAAGGACAGGGAACATGTCTGTCTTGGGCCCTGCCAAAACCCATTTTGGACACAAGGCTTAGCATATAACTATAACTATTTTTGGCTGAATGAATGAGTTAAAGAGTGAGTGGACAAATGACTTCAGACACTGACCAGAAGGGGTGGTTAGTCAGAGCAGGGTGGGGCAACTCACGGGTGCTGCAGCACGTTGGAGCACAGCGCCGGGTCCACCTTCTGCCAGCAGCCCAGGTGGGCAGCAGCCTTGTGCAGCAGGTCGCAGTAGCTGGCAGGGAGCAGGTGCTGCATGAGGATCACGGAGGTGCTGATGGAAACCAGCAGGAAGAGCTCGCAGGACCATCGCTTGTCATAGTAATGTGTGTTCTGGGGACAATGGGAGGTGGGTGATGCCTGGGACCCCCAAATGGTCTCCTTGCTGCACTGATGCTACTGACCCCAGGGGTAAGGACAGTCCTGGGGGGACCCTGGGAAGGCTTGAAAGGATCATAGACGTAATAAAGAAGGCTTGATCACAGGCTCAGACCCTGTGCCAACTAGTCAGTTTCCTACAAAGAAAAATTGCTCCAGCTGACCCTACTCTGAGCCAGAACACAGGCTCTGGGGTCCAAAAGACCCAGTTCCGATTTTGGCTCTGCGGCTTATTACCTATGTGACCACGGACATGTCATTTAACTTCTCTATGCTTTAGTTTCCTCATCTGTTAAATGAGGATAAGAGCAACCACCAACCATTTCTGAGAGGCCTAATACTTGTGAAAGTTTCTAGCACCATGTAGGTGTTCAATAGACTTTAAGTCCTGTCAACCTCAAATCATTCAGTGCCGTCATCCTTGGAGAAATGTTTGAAGCCCACTGCCAGGCAAGGTCTCTTCCCAGGAGACCGTACAAGCAAGACAGAGAGCACAGAGTTTTGGAGTCACTCAGATCTGGATGAATCCTGCCTCCCCTATTTAACAATAAAGCAGGGCACTGTAACATGACTAGGTCAAAACAGCCACACTGAAACATAGTTTCTGCTTCCTTCCTCATTGTCAAATATTATGAACAGCAATGCCGTGTCCCTCTTGCTGGCTGCTTGAGCAGGTCACTTCCTTTCAGTAAGCCTTGTCTACATTCTAGAATGAAGAGAGTAGTAATTTCAGCCTTCCAGAGAGCAGTCATTTCAGCCTTCCAGAGAGCAGATGGGAAATCCCATTAAAAATGGCTGTGTCATTTATGCACGCAGGAGGGCTCACATGGGGTAGGCAGCAGGGGCGGGCCCCAGGCAGGCCTCTCTGCCCTCTGGCTTGAGCTACTCACCTTCACGAACCAGACAGGCACAAAGGCCACATAATAGGCGCTCAGCATGGAGCTGACGAGCACTTCCTTCATGCGCCAGTTGAAGTCCATCTTGAGGAATTCCACCTCACTGCGGATGAGGCTGGGCGACAGGCAGCAGGCGTGAGTGGGCATGGCCTCCGGGCCATATAGTTGTCGCGTGTGCTGCTTCCAGGTCTCCCGCAGTGTCAGAAGGTAGTCCCGGCTCCGTGCCAGGCCACTAACTGCCTCCCGGGGTCCCACAGAGGCCACGTGGCTGAAGAGGTTTGTCTTGCGGAGGTCACAGTTCAGCTGCAGGAACGGAATGTACATCCCAAACCTGTTGTGGAAGATGATGGTGAGGACCAGCCTGCCCCATGGGCCAGGATCTCAACCCTCAGGACCTTGGGGGGTGGAGGGAGGGATCGTCTTTCCTCCCTGGGCCTCAGCTCTGTCTGCTCACTCAGAGGGGAGAATTTACCCATCCTCCCATCCAGTCACTGAACACGTGTATCAGCACTGAGAGCAGGCCAAGCATTGTGTTGGCACCAGGCATATAGCAGTACTCGAATGACAAATTCTCTCCCTCACAGTCTAGTGATGACTAACAGTAGTCACAACAGCCCACGTTTATTGGGCACAGCCTATGTTCTAAGCACTGTACTGTTTCACAGGCATTCTCCTCTTTCATTTCTCACAAGAACACCATGTGGTGGGCACTGTTATCTTGTCCTTTTTTCAGCTGGGGAAGCTGTGGCTCAGAATAGTGAAGTGAATTCTCAAAGGTCATACAATGAGTACAGAAGGTGTGGAGCTGAGGCTCAAAAGAACTGTCTGGTACCAAAGATCAAGGCAGTGACTCAACAAATCACCACGAGTAATTAATTAGAAATGTACAAAGCAACACCAAAAAGAGATATCAGCTATTATGGGTGCATATATATCAGAAGCAGTTCTTTAATTTGTAGGGGAGGGTGAATCAGGATATTTATTCTATTATATGCCAGGCACTGAAGCAGGCCCTTGAACAGTACAAATTCCTTTCCCTGAGCAGCATCTCTAGAGCCAGGGCTATAGCAAATTAGTCAGGGGGTTGAGTGTATGGCTGGTATCATGTGGGGAGGAACTAAATGGACCCACAGCCCAGAACAGCAGATAATTCCAAACAGCAGATAAGTGCCGAGCACAGTACAAGGCACACTGTTGTAGCTGCTCTTTACAGGCATTCTATTTTCTCCAGCTTGGGGCCTTACAGTTTCCCCAGGTCCCCAGAGTTACACAGCTCAGGAGGGTCTCTAGAACTAAGAATTAAGAATAATGACAATGCCACATTTTCTTTTCAACAGTAATTTTCTTATCCTCTTTAGGGGAATATATAAATGCCTCTGGTCAAATAACTTAACCTCTCTGGGTTTTTGTTCTCCAGTCTATAAAATGGAGATGCTACTTCCCAGGGTAAGGTTAAATGAGATAACACAGAGAACTCAGGTCAAGAGCATAATCTTTGGGGTTCAAATGGACCCAGATTAAAATCCCACCTGTGCCACTTACTGGCTCTAGATTTAGGGCAAGTTACTTAACCTCTGTGAGCCTTAGTTTTCTTAATTTGCCCCATCACATAGTTTGTATAGATCCTCTATTCTCAGCCAGGCATTAAGCTAGTGTTTTCATAAATACTCTCTTTTCATTCTTGCAAGAGTCCCCAGCATAGCGCCTGGCCCAGAGTAGAAGATCAATACAATATTGTTTAGAAAAAAAAGTGAGTAATGATTTTGTGGGGACAGGAAAGAAGATTACTGAAAATGGGATTCCCAAAATACTCGTCACAGTATCTTGTGGGAATAAGGGGTTCGGGGCACCTATACGAACATATGAGGGACTCAGGCTCTTAAGGACTTCTAAATAGACAAAAAAGAACCTCCCTGGCTTTGTCTCTAAGAAGGACTGGAGGTAGGTTCTATGATCAATTAAATTACTTGTGACAGCAACTGACTACTATGATAGACCAGAAGTCAGAAGCAGCTTCACAGTAAGACGGCAGATTCCCTCCTACCCCCTCCACCCAAATGAGAAAGTATCAAAGTAGAAAATAAATCCTTATCAGCAAAGGGAATGGGAGTGGGGACTATCAAAACACAAATGATTTTAACAGATTTGGAAAGCAGATGGAAACATGTTAACAGATGAGGAAGGAGCCATCAGTTCAGAGCAGGGCTAAAAGGAACACAATGAGCTACCCATATGGTTTCAAGTTTTCCAGTAGCCACATTAAAAAAGAGATGAAGTTAATTTTAATACTGTATTTTATTTAACCCTATATATCCAAAATATTATCTTAGCAACATGCAATCAATATTTATAAAGTGAGACATTTTACTTTCTTTTTTCTTTTGTATTAACTCTTCAGAATCTAGTGTGTATTTTACATTTTATCACATCTCAATTCAGACTAGCCTACTTCAAGTGCTTGCTAACCACAGGGGGCTGGATGGCACAGGTCTAGAATAAGAGAGGGCTCCAGTGGGGCTGGGAGTCATCTGCCTAGAGTGACCTGACAGAGACTGTGGCTTGAAGTGAGAAAATAAGATAGTGGGTAGAAGTGAGAAGCAAGGCTTAACAAATGCAATTAAACAAAGATCTGTATTTATTTGTAAAAGTTGGTCCCTTTATTCTCCTCCTCACCTAATACAACCCCCTAAAGGATTCTCCTCTTAAGAAACTGAGTAACTGTCTAAGGAGAAATGAGTTCTCCAAGAATAACACACACACACACACACACCTGACTTCTGACCCACAGCCTTATAACTAGTACCCTACCCACTCATCCTAAAGCAGAGCCTGCAAGTCAATGTACCCTGCCCATGTAGTGTGCTAAGAACTCCTGGTCAAACCTCCCACTTATATACTGACAGAGGGAGAGAAAATGTACTTCAACTACTCAGGCCTTATTTCCTATAAATAGACAACCAAAGAAACCACCTAGGTAAACTAGCAACATGAAACAGAAAAACTTACTCCAGTAGAAAGACTTAAGAGATTGTTAAAACAAGAACAAGATGCTATGAGAAAAGAACAATCAGAAAAAAGAAAGCTGGAAGATAAAGTTGAAGAAGTCTCTCTGAAGGTAAAGCAAAGAGAGAGGAAAGAGAAGGGAAACATGAGAGAAAATGTAAGAGAAACAGATAACTAAGCTATGATGTCTACCATCTGACAAACCAAAATCCCAGAAAGAGAACAGAAAAAATGTAGGGGAAGATATTATCCAAAAATGATAGAAGAAAATTTCCCTGGGATGAAGAAGTACTCAAATCTTCAGGTTAAAAAGGTCCTAGAGGACTGATGGGATGAATGACAAAATTTATACACCAGACACATTCTTGTGAAATTTCAAACAATCAAGATAAATAGGATATTCCTAAAAGGTTTCAGAAAGGCCAACAAGCAAGTTACCTATAATGGAATTAGAATTAAATTAGAATTAGGACCAGTTATTACTAGCAACACTAGATACTAGAGACAGTGGAACAATGTCTTCAAAATTGAGAGAATATTAATCTGAATTTAGAAATCTACCTTTTGCCAAACCATCAATCAAGTATAAGGGCAGAATAAAGACATTTTTAGACATGCAAGAACTCTGAATATATATATACCTCCCACATATCCATTGTTAAGGAAATTACCTGATAATGATACTCCAGCAAAATAAGGGAGAAAACCAAGAAAAAGGAAGACATGGGATCCAAGAAACAGTGGATCCAACCCGGGAGGGCAGTGAAGGGAAGTTCCAGGCTGAAAGTTGTAGAGCAGGCCTAAAGAGCAACCACTGCAGACTGGAGCAGGATGGTGGAGGGCTCCAGGAGGGATGTCTTTTGGGGGAAAATGGACTCCGGGCAACAGGAGCATGACTGAGAGGCTGCATAAACTTGAAGATATATTGAAGGCCCATCGGTCTTTTGTCAACAAGAAAAAAGAAAGGTAATTAGAAACTCCAAGGAAAATAAAAAGCTGTATAAGAAAGTAACAATCTAAATATGAAGCAAACTAAAATGTGACATGATTTTAAGCAATTGATGGAATGTAAGAAAAAGAGAAACAGTATGAACTTGACACTAGGAACATTCTTAAGAAGCCCAAGGCTGTAATTTGGTATCTACAGAGAAGGGCTATCCTTTATGGCCCTGCAGTGACTGATATCTTCATACTTAAAAATAATATCAACACTACTTATTGGTTTTTAATTTTTAGAATTAACCTTAGACAAAATATAGAAGGCTTAAATGTGGTTCTGTAAGAGAATTTGAATGTCAAGCTTGAAAATATAAAATTAAAGGTAAAGCTGCCAGAAAGTGAGAGTAGGAAGAGGAAAGAAAAAGTGGATGGGTTGAGTTCCTAATATTCTTGTCTTACATAAAAGGGATTCAAGATAGTAACTACTGGTGGAACAAGAAATAGAGACATATTTATATTATTACAAAGATAACCAACAGATAAACTAAAAATGGTAACTATCAAATACTGGGAACAGTAGCAATGGGAAGGTGAACTAAAGGTCCAGCTGTCATTGCAGGGAATCAGTGCGTGTGTGTGTGGTTTGCCTGTACAAGCACAGAACATTTATTTCCAGTAGGATACATAAGAAACTGGATATACTGGTAACTACCTCATGGAAGGGTGGCTGGGAGACATGAGTCAGGGGAGACTTTTTTCTACATTCTTTTATACCTTTTGAATTTTATCTATGTGAACTTACTATCTAATTATAAAATTAATGAATAAAATTTTACAGAGAAAAACAAAGATATAATGATAGTAGAATTATGGTGGTAACTAAAAATATTTTAAAATAGAAACTGTGAAAGAGATTGCTTTTGAGGAGTGGGACTAAAAATCTGGAGGATAGGGCTGGTTGGTGGGTATTGCTTTTCATCATAAGCTTTTTAGCACTATTGAATTTGACTTTTATGATGTAGTATACTGATAAAAATTTGAAAATTAAATAAAAAATAAAGCAAAATATGAATGTTAGATGATGTCTATATTCAAGGAGAATGAATTCACCCTTTTGGAGGGAAATTTTTAAATATCTATCAAAAAGGTAAATGGCTTTATGTGTTGGTGCTGTATTTCTTCTAGGAACTTGTCGTGCAGAAGTTTTGGACAAGTGTGTAAAGATGTATGAAAAAGAATGTTCCCTGAACTGTAACCCATAACATGCTTTGAAATTTGCTATCTACTCATTAAATAGTACTTTCAAAGTTATCACTTTTCTGTATATACATTATATTTCACAATAAAAAAAGGTTAAAAAAAAAATGTTCCCTGCCTCATTGTTTCAAATAGCAAAAAGCTAGGAACAACTCGAAAGTCCCCCAAAAGAAGACAAATAAAACAAATGGAGAAAAATCTATACAATGGAATACTATGATGCAATTAAAAAATGAGGCAGACCCATATATATTGCCACGGAAAAATTTCCAAGTTATATCATTATGTGAAAAATGCAGTAAATTTTATAACATCATGCATGGTGTAATCTCATTTTTGTTTTTAAAAAATGTATACCTATGTGTACTTACACAGAAAAAAATTTGGAAGGATGTTGTTGCAAATAATGGGTTTCTGGGGCACTGGGATTATGTGAGTCTTTCATTTTCTAAGTTAAAAGTGTCTGTAATGTTCAATGGTTTTCTAAGACACAAGTATCACTTTTATAATTAAAAATTAAATATAAGGGAAAAAAACTGAAGCAAGTTTGATGAGTCTCCTAGGCCAGTGCCTTCTGGTCATGCAGGATAGGAAGGGAAGTGTATCCAGTCCTGAAGCCTCCCAGCAACCAGGGCTGGCCCAGCCTGAGGATGTTCATGAACCAGAAAGGAGGGGAATGACTACTAATGCCCAGGCAGCTAGGAGCCTGCTCCAGGAGCAGCCACAGTGGACACCTCACCAAGGCCCTCCCTGATTCTAGGCCAGAAAGGGCAGTCTTGGTCTCCTCCCAGATACTCTCTCTCCATCCTCAATAATCTGGGTCCTAGTGAGGAGGGAATGAGTGAGCCAAACAGACACAAAGACAGACATACACACATACACCTGCATGTGCAGGTACACATACACACACTTCGTGCTGACACCCACACAGAGACACGCACACAGTGCTCCCATGCACAAAGACCCAGATGAGGCACCTAGAAATTACACAAACACCAAGATACATGAAGAGAGAGAGACAGAGAAAGAACCAGAGAGGGAAGAAAAGAAGCAAAAGACCAAGAGAGAGAGAGAGAGACAAAAAGTCTGGGCATTCCCCCTTGGAAATGCTCCTTTGGGATATACACTCAGATCTGAGTCCCATTCTGGGCTCCCCCTCATTAGGACATGGGGTATATTATCCTGCCTCAGTTTCCTCTCCTGCAAAAGAAGGCTGATCATCTCTACCTCATGGGATGCTGTCAGACAGTGTGAGGGGATATAATTGCTGCCCTGCCCGTGAGTCTTCCAGAGCTGGGGGCCTGGTGAACCAGCCACACTTGGGGCAGAGGTCAGAGGCCAGGTGCTAGGCGGTGAGGGGTGAAGTGAGGGGTACTCACGGATAGCAGAGGAACAGGAGGTTCAGGAAGGAGTAGGTCCTGAAGAGGTGGATGAGGGAGCGGCACAGACTCCAGCCCGTTGCCGTGAGAACGGTGAAGCGGGTGAGGAACAGCAGGATGGAGCGAAAGAGGGAGACCTTCCCCCTCTGAGATGCCTGGGTCAGGGCGAGATAGGACGGGATGGGGCCTCGGATGGAGGCCACAGGGACTATGTCCAAATCCCACCCTGCATGGCCTGTGATCCCACCCAGGGATCCTTGATGCCCAGTAAACTCCAAGAGCTGATGGGATGTGAGTAATGTTCTCCAACCAGGTCCAAAGGGAGTCCCAGGGAAATGCCTCGGAGCTGAGGGACTAGGCATGTATGTCTCTTGTTGGCACCCCCAGGGGGAGAGGGGAGTCCCAGAGTCCCCGGTCAGCCTGTGTGACCCAATCACCTCCTTCACGATGGACCCAATGAAGCGGCGGCCCAGAACGATGGTGGTCACCATCAGCAAGTTGAAGTCGATCAGATGGAAGTTCTGTCAGTGGGCAGAGGCCTGGGTGTCACGCAGGCTCCCTGCTCACATACAGGCTTTTCTCATACCCACCTCCCCTTGCCCAGTCCTTTCCAGAGGGTCTGCCCCACTCTCTGACCTTCATAGGCCTCCAGCTGAGTCAGGCCAGGTAAGTACCTAGAGGAGCAGAACAGGACCCAGAGGAGGGAAGTGGGACAGTCCCTGGGGATAAGAGAGTGGTGTGTGAGGCCTCTTTCTCTGTTCACCCACGCCCCTGACCCTGCACCACTCCTTCTGCACGGAGCTCTTTCCACCTCTGAAACACTCATGTATGCCCGTGGCTCATGGCTTCCACAAGATTCAAGATTCTGAGTGCCTTTAGGCAAAATCTATTTCAGATTCATCTCTGCTGCCCTCACAATTTCTAGTGTGGTGCTGAGCACACCAGGAGTGTTCAGGAATTGTCAATTTCCTGTTCCTTTTACACCTCCCATGCCCAGCACTGGGCCAGGCACACAGTGATTCTTGGTAATCTATGCTAAACTGAAACCAAATTATCATCCCACATGAACACACAGCTGGCCCTGGCCAGGCACCTACCAGGGAGGTGTGGGAGGGTGGGTGGGACGGTGGATACCACCACACTGTTTTGTAGATGTTGATGTAGTGGACGAAGAGGGCTATGAGCTGGCAGAAGAAGAGCTGCAACTCAAACAGAATGCTGGCCTGGACTGGCAGCTCAGGGATCTTGCAGTGCTGGAGGGGCACGACCGTCTGGGTAGCCAGTGGGGGACTGGAGAGGCCCGTCCCAGAACTGCTCCTGGGGGTGGGGAGGGAACATCAGGAGTTGACTGAGAACCCTACCAGGAAGGGTTTCTAGGGCACAGGACTGAGGGTAGGATCAGAAAAGCTGCACATGGCAAGGACAGAGTCCTCCTACTCCTGCCTGTCAAAGTAGCTGACAAAGCCTTTTTAATCTTGTTCAGGCCTTCCAACAAACCCAGGACAGAAAGAATTATTAGGCCCATTTTACAGATGAGGAAAAGGAGGCCCAGAGAGGGGAGGTGACTTCTCTAAACCACCAGCAAATCAGGAGCAGAGCTATAGCTGGAATTTAGGCCCTTGCGTTTATTCCACCATATCCCACTGCTTCTGTCCAAGTGACCACCCTCTGGGTCTTTTCTACTGCTCACTGCAACTTTAAGCCCCCACCTGGCACCTGGGATATCTTGTCCTGGGGCCCAGTCAGGAAAAGCCTTGTCCATACTGCCCCTGTGACCCCATGGTGAGGGGCCAAGAGGCAGAGAGGTGGTTTACCTGGTGCGGGAACGGACACTGGTGACTGAGGCACTGGAAGTGTGGCCTCCGCCAGAGCCCCCTGACGATCCTGGCTCACAGAGTGGATTTCGACAATAGGACGTCCTGTTGGGACCTCTTCGTCCTCCTGTGGGGCTCAACAAAAGATAGATCCTCAAGCCAGGGGGGCAGATACTGAGGATAAAAATGATACTGGCTACCAGTTACCTGGGATCTCAGTTTATCATTTAATCCTCATGGGGACTAGGATCTGGCCCCCGTCTACCTCTTCAACCCCATCCCCTACCGTTCTCTGCCCTATGTTCCAGCCATCCTGGCCTTCTTTCTCTCCTCAAGGAAGCGAAGCTTGTTGCTGCCTCTTGCACCCACTGTATCCTCTGCATGAAAAGCCCTTCCCTGGCTGCTGTTTTTAAAGTAGCTGCTCCTATCACTCTCTATCCTATTTTTATTTTTTTCCATATTTCATTCTCAGAAATTATCTTATTTATTCAATTGTGAACATATTCCTTGTCTGCCTTTTTCCATTAGAATGGGGGCCTCATTCTGAGGTCAGTGACTTTGTCTTTTTTACTGCAATATCCTCAACCCCTCCAATAGTACCTAGCAAGTTTTCACAGATTAGGAAACTGAGCTTACACTGTGTCACAGGCAGGATAAATTCTGGTGAGCAGTGGGCCCCATTTGGATACTAAAATTTCTGGGGGCTTACAATTCCAGGTATCCTTGAGACAGCTTTTTCCTCCAGGGGCCAGAGATGCAGCTCAGTGGGAACCCTGAAGTCTCATAGGCAGAACCCAGGACCTGAGCATAGAGTCAAGGACATAGGGTCTGGGAGAATGTTGTTGTTGTGGATCCAAAACTTGGACCCATAACTTATTTCCCTGGGCTTAGGGGACTACCCCAAGTCCCCAGGTGCCATCTGACACAAAGGCCCTGCACAAAGCTCCTTAGCACCACTCCAGTCCTAATCAAAGTTATAACCTCGTTCATACCCCCTCACAGCAGCACAGCAATCTTCACCGGCTCTGTGCCCTATCTCCTCAGCTCCCAAAGCTTTTTCCACATGCCTC
>PVKY010011740.1:0-11859 GCA_004027775.1 Bradypus variegatus
AGTCCTATTAATTTGCAACAACACACACCTTTCAAACACACAAAAGGAATTGTGTGTCTTTATAAAAATCGAGTTATTCATCAGCCTATATATTATTTGTGCTAAGTTGGAAATGTTTTGTATTTAAATATGTATTAGAGATAGCATAGTCTTGAAGTTAAAATAAAGCTGAATTGTTATCATTTGTCCATGTGCTCTGTATTTATAACAAACTGATAAGTTCATGTTCTTTTAAAAAGGAATGTTCTTTTAGAACTAACATGTTCTTTTAGAACTAGCACTTTTTTACACTCAAATACAGCTGGGGGGAGAAGCTTATTAGCCTACTCATACTTTGGCTTCCATCTATAAGTTATATTAAAGTGCAAGAGACCTACAAATTCATTTTTCCCTTAAAAAACAGATTCCACTTCTTAAAATTTTATTAAAGTATTCTTTAAAACTTTGATCAAGTGCAGAGCAAGTTGTGCACTTTTATTCCGTGTATATCCTGTAGATGTCGGGAAGAACTGGTCCCGAGGGATCACGTGCACCAGCTGCCCCCCTTCCTGTGGGTCGCGTATTTGCACTGCCAAGAGCCTCCATCTCTCTCGGTGCTGCTCTCTGATATCCACTGTGACCATACTTAGAAATCTGAATGGGTCAAAAAGCCCTGGATGAAGAAATTAGAGGCATTAAGTCTTAGCCCTGGCTCTGCTACTGACTAGCTGTGGAAACTTGTGTGATTTACTTTACTGGGCTTCATTTTCTGCATCTGCAAGCTAAGGTCGTTGGACCGAGTCTCTAGCTTTGGAGTAAGTAGGGATAGAAATATAAAATATTTGTATCTGAATTTTAGGAAACATGTTTCATGCTTCTGCTAGAAAGCAAGCAGACTTAAACCCAAATGCAATTTGATGACTTAAAACAACAGAAATTTATTGTCTCACAGTTGTGGAGTCCAGAAATCTGAAATCAGTGTGTTGACAGAGCCACACTCCTTCCAAATGCCCTGGGGTAGAAGATCCTTGCCTCTTCCAGTGTCTGGTGGATCCTGGTGTTCCTTGGCTTGCAGTTGTATCCTCCAATCGTCAGACATGGTGTAGGTGTCTGATGGTGTCTGCTTTTTTTTCCTCTTCTGATAAGGACACTTGCCATTAGATTTAGGGCCCACTGGTTAATCAAGGATGATCTCATCTCAAGATCCTTAACTTGATTAATCTGCAAAGAGTTTATTTCCAAATAAGGTCACCTTCATAGGTACCAGAGATCAGAATTTGAGCATTTATTTTTGCAGTCCACAAGTCAACCACTACAGTGACTTACCAGAATTCATTTTTTTACCTTACCTCATTTCAGAAAACTTAGGAGCTCTGAAAACTGCCATATCCGGTCACCTGTCAGTGGCTAGTCCTTCTGAACAGCTCAAACGTTAAGGGGGGAGAACCTAAGATGGCGGCTAGTTGAGGCAGGGCAAATAAACACCTCCATGAAAAATACTAGATAAAAACCAGAAAGTGACCCAGAACGCCAGTTCCAGAGTAGCACGAGCCAGACAAGGTCTGCTAAATCCACAGGGACCATGCATTTGGTGAAACCAGGAGCTTGCATTCTAAAATGAGTGAGTGAGTTGGCTGAAAGTCCCTCAGCCACGCTGCAGTGTGGGGAAACAGTGGGTTGGCATTTGGAGATGGACTCGTTCTTTAAAAAAAAAAAAAGCCCAGGAGCAGCTGCAGATATGACAGGGAGAGCCCCGCAGTGAAGCACAGTGGGAGCGGGCTGGGCTAATGCCTCGGTGTCTGGTGTGGAGGATACGCCTTCCCACACCCGCTGCTGACTGTCTCAGGCCCAGGGGAGCAAAGGAGAGCCAAAGGGAGAAAGGAGCAGATGACTTGCAGCCATCTCCCTGGCAGGCAGGGAACGCTCCTGCCTGGGGCCGGACCTGCAGCCCAGAGTCGCGCCAGGAAGCCCAGTGTGACAGGGAGTCTTTCCCACAGCACCATACACATGCCACAATGTCGACCATGGACAGTGGCCTTTATTACACCCATGGCTGATTGTCTCGGAGCTGGGAGGGTGGTGCTGTGCGGAAAGGGGGAAGTTAATGCGTCCCATTCAACCATCTTTGAAGTGGGCTGGGAATGCCCCTGCACGGCCCAGCGACCCAGGGCTTCCCTGGAGGCCGGCATGCACTTGTGACGTGGTGCAGCCCTCCCTCAGCAGGGGTCCTGGAAGAGCACAGCAGGGAAGGGGGAACCACTCGGAAATCCCAGGGAATCTACACCGATGCCAAGGACTTGTGGGTCAGTGGCAGACAAAAGCCTTGGCAGACAAAAGCTGGGAACACCTGGGAGGTTTGATTGTTAAAGCTGCCCTTCCTCCCTAACTGCTCAGGTGCACACCCCTCTTTCAGGGCGGATGGCACCGACACACCCAAATTAAGTGCACCAATTGGACCCCACAGGAGTCAGATCCCCACACACCACAAAGACAAAATTGTGGAGAACTGACTTGAGGGGAATAGGTGACTTACAGACGCCATCTGCTGGTTAGACAGAGAAAGTGTATGCCACCAAGCTGCAGTTCTGACATATTAGAGATCAAGTAAAGCAAATGCCAAGAGGCCAAAAACAACAGAAAATCTTAACGCATGTGATAAAACCAAACGATATGGAGAACCCAAACCCAAACACCCAAATCAAAAGATCAGAAGATGCACAGTACTTGGCGCAATTAATCAAAGAACTACAGACAGGCAACGAGAGCATGGCACAGGATATAAAGGACATGAAGAAGACCCTAGAAGAGCATAAAGAAGAAATTGCAAGAGTAAATAAAAAAAATAGAAGATTTTATGGAAATTAAAGAAACTGTAGGCCAAATTAAAAAGACTCTGGATACTTATGATACAAGATTAGAGGAAGTTGAATAACAACTCAGCCTCCTCAAGGACCACAGAACAGAAAATGAAAGAACAAAAGAAAGAATGGGGAAAAATATCGAAAAAATTGAAATGGATCTCAGGGATATGATAGATAAATTAAAACGTCCAAATTTAAGACTCATTGGTGTCCCAGAAGGGGAAGAGAAGGGTAAAGGTCTAGAAAGAGTATTCAAAGAAATTGTTGGGGAAAACTTCCCAAACCTTCTACACAATATAAATACACAAAGCATAAATGCCCAGCGAACTCCAAATAGAATAAATCCAAATAAACCCACTCCAAGACATATTCTGATCAGACTGTCAAATACGGAAGAGAAGGAGCAAGTTCTGAAAGCAGCAAGAGAAACGCAATTCGCCACATACAAAGGAAACAACATAAGACTAAGTAGTGACTCTCAGTGGCCACCATGGAGGCGAGAAGGCAGTGGCATGACATATTTAAAATTCTGAGAGAGCAAAATTTCCAACCAAGAATACTTCATCCAGCAAAAATCTCCTTCAAATTTGAGGGAGAACTTAAAATTTTTCACAGACTAACAAATGCTGAGAGATTTTGCTAATAAAAGACCTGCCCTACTTCAGATACTAAAGGGAGCCCTGCCGACAGAGAAACAAAGAAAGGAGAGAGAGATATAGAAAATTTTAACAGACATATATAGAATATTATATCCCAGTCACTGGGACACATATTCTTTTCTAGTGATCATGGATCTTTCTCCAGAATGCACCATATGCTGGAACATAAAAACAAGCCTCAATAAATTAAAAAAAAAAAAGAACTTGTTCAAAGCACATTCTCTGACCACAATGGAATATAAATAGAAGTCAGTAACTGTCAGAGACTTGGAGAATTCACAAACACCTGGAGGATAAAAATGAGGGGGAGATAAAAACATTGCTGGATAATCAAAAGCTGAGGGACTTCACCACCAGTAATCAGTCCTATAAGAAATGCTGAAGGGAGTTGAGCAGGCTGAAAGGAAGGGACACTAAACAACTGACTGAAACCACATGAAGAAATAGAGATTTGCAGTAAAGATCACATGGTAAATATAAATACCAATACTACTGTATTTTTGATTTATAACTCCACCATTTACTTCCTACAGGATCTAAATTACATAAACTGTAATGATAAATCAGTGGTTTTGGAGTCAATGTAAAATATGTAATTTTTGACAAGAACTACATAAAGATGGGGGAATGATGGAGTATAGGAACATAGTTTATGTGTCATACTGAAGTTAAGTTGGTATCAAAGAAAAATAAGATTGTTCTAGATTTAAGATGTTAAATTTAAGCCCCACGGTAAACACAAAGAAAGTATCAGAGAATATGACCATAGCGATGAAAAGTAGAGTAGGGGTTCTGAGAAGTGGGGGAAGGGGCAATGGGGAGTTAAGAAATGAGAGTAGAGTTTCTGTTTGGGGTGAAGGGAAACTTCTAGAAATGAATGGTGGTAAGGTGATAGCATTGCAACATTCTAAATGTGATTAATCCCACTAATGGAATGTTAGGGAGGGGATGGAATGGGAAGATTTAGGCTATATATATGTTTCCACAATTGAAAAAAAAAAGTCTAAATAGATGACAAATGCCAAGGATGATCCTGGATGGGATCTGAGGATGGAGGAGAAGAGGCTCAAAGGGACACAGATGGGACACACACACAAGAAAAGGAAATATAGAATGTAAGCTTTGTATCAAATGTTGAATTTCTTGCACTTCCTAGCTGCGCTTAATGAGATTGCATAAAAGAATGTTCTTGTCCATGGGAAAGGTATATGTGAATTATATTGTTCAAACGTATGTGCAGCTTGCTCTCATATGTTCAGAGGACAGAGCAATAGATGATGGATAACAGATAGGGAGGGAGGGAGGGAGGGAGAGAGGGAGAGAAAGAAAGAAATGGTGGTGTGACAGGATGTTAAAGGTGGTGGATCGGGGTATGATGGACTTCTATTTATGGGGTTTGTACTGTTTTTTGCAACTCTTCCTGTAAGATTGAATTTATTTCAAAATAAAATGTATTAAATTAAAAAAAAAAGTTAAGGGGGAGGGAGCCAGGGTGGGTAGTTTAACTTAAAGTATACTGAGTACTAAAGGATGTTTCTTTGGGTCTGATTCTGGAACATGACCATGGAGTTTTGAATTACTCTTCTTTTGTTTTGTTTGTTTTGTTTGTTTTGTGTGTGCAGTTCTGCCCCAATCCTACCAGGTAGATATTTTCATTCTCTCATTGGTCATTGATGTGACATATGTTTTTATGTCACCATTAATTTTGTACATGTTTTCACCCCTAGAGGTCATGCCACCATCTTTGAATCATAAGGAGATCTGGTAGGTAATCAGTGCTTGTTTCATAGACATTGCAGCAGATCAATTCCTGAAGCAGGGAAGCTGCACCCCTTTCCTAAGGAGTGTTCCGTATTAAGGGATCCATTGTAAGAGCCTCCGTTCACAAGAAGAGTTGAAGCTAGAAAGCCATAAATATTCCCACCACAAAGAAGATAGACTCTCCTGAACCTGTATGGACAAAAATCCTGCTGTCTATCTTCTATGGGCCAAACATTGTTAGGCCTTTTTATTTGTGTCTATTTAGTCATCTCACAACCCTATGAAGAAAGTATTTTAACCCCATTTTGCAAATAAGAAAAATGAGGATAAGTTAAAAGTTCGCCCAAGATCACAGAGCTAAGAAGTGTCATAAATGCTATTTGGAGCCAGACTGTCTGACTCCAAAACCCATATTCTTTCTGTACCCTATGCAAACTTGGTCCAAACTCAGCTCTCTCAAAACCCAGTACTGGGATGTTTAAAGATGGACCCATGGAGTCTCAATTTAAGAACCTACAGGCATTTTATTAGTTGAAATTTATTCCCAGAAGCCCAAGGAACAACACTAGGGAATTGTTTTCCTATGAACCAGTTTAGATAGCCATCTAAATCTAAGAGAAAAACTCTTATACCTCTGTTAAATGGTTTAGTGACAACTAATGAGATACATCCAGAGGAAACTAAACCCTCATATAAAGCCAATATTTTAGGCTACTTTATATTTAAACCTCTCCTTTTCCCATCCACAATGTATAAATATTAAGATTGTCTCTTCAAACAAATGGAATAGCCAAGTCTGAGAGTCAGGAAGTGTTTGGTTCCATGAATAACATTCTGTGGTCCTAGGAATGTATTCTACCAACTTGGAAAGGTGTGCTAGCAGGTCTTATTTGGAGCCCTGCCCTTGGCCCATCTGAACCTGGATAATGAAAAGGCTAGTTTGCCAAATGAAAACCTTTCTTCTCAGTTTGGAGAAGACTTCCATGAAGCATGCACTCATGCACAGGAATACATACAGAAGTAAAGAAATTAATCCACATTAAACTGGAAAAACAACATCATGAGCAGAATCAGAGGAATTCTTAAAATAATTTTATGTTGGCTGCCATGTTATGAATCACAGTAGAAGGCCTTGAGCATTATTGAGAAAAAGCCAATAAGAAACATAGGTTGAGAGAATCATTAATAGCTGATTAGATGAGCTATTTCTGCCATCAAGATATCCCTGTAATTCTCACCTCATTCTGATAACCTATAAAACTCCCTGAGACATAAACTCCAGATGTCACCCATCTTATTAAATATCTTTGGGAGATATTTCTCCACCACATACATCTATAGCCTGCCCTCAGTGGTGGTCCCTATTCTTACTAAACTTTTTTCTCATTAATGCCTCAGTTCCCTTAAAATGAACTAGTATATACTGCCCAATTGCAAGCCTCCATTTACTCCAAATTACACATCTATAAGTCTGCTGGCTAGTCTCTCAAAGATCAGTGTCACTTTTCAAAGGGAAAATTACAAAACTGGTCTTTAATCCAATATCCTGTGCAAAGAACAAACCATTCATCTATTCATTCACTCACTCGCTCATTCAGTAAGCACTTAGGGAGCCTAATGTATGCCAGCACCACACCGGGCCTGCCTTGAGCAATTTGTATCTGTTGGTGTGTGTGATTTCAGGACCAATTCCTCCCCTGACATCTACCAGATATGTAGGGAATAAAATGTATAACTTGTTCTTGACATTTATGTATGTGAAACCATGGCTGCACTTGATGAAAGTTTTAAATAAGACTAATAAAATTTGTAGAAGTGGAACCTGCTTCTTAAAGGAAAATAAAATTTTTAGGCCTCTTGTCTTTAAGGACATATAAAGTTAAGTATGAGAAGGATAAAAAGCTTCCTTTAACTGTACTTGTCAACATAAAAATGTGCTCATTCTGATCACCCCCTTTTAAGGGACCACAAACTTGTGCAAGAGTGGTTCAACATAAAAAAATCAATTAATGTAATACACCACATTAATAAAACAGAAGAAGAAAATCACAACACAAAAAAAGGCATTTGACAAAATCCAGCACCTTTTCTAGATAAAATCACTTGGAAAACTAGGAATCGAAGGAAACTTCTTCAACATCATAAAGGGCATATATGAAAAGCCAAAGCTAACATCCTACTCAATGGTGAAAGACTAAAAGCTTTCCTTCTAAGGTCAGAAACAATCCAAGGATGCCCACTGTCACCACTGTTCAACATTATACTGGAAGTTCTTGCCAGAGTAGTTAGGCAAGAAAAAGAAACAAAAGGCATCCAAATTTGAAAGGAAGAAGGAAAACTATTTGCAGATGGTATGATCTTATATATAGAAAAGCCTGAAAATCCACAACAAAGCTAGTGACACTAATAAATGAATCAAAAACATCTTGGAAAAGAAGAACAAAGTTGGAGGACTCACATTTCCTGGTTTTAAAGTTTGATACAAAGCTACAATAGTCTAAACAGCATGGTACTGGCACAGGACACACATATTGACCAATGGAATCAAATTAAAAGTTCAGAAATAAACTCTCACATCTATGACCAACTGATTTTTACAAGGGTGCCAAGACCACTAAATGGGAAAAGAATAGTTTCTTCACCACATGGTACTGGGAAAACGAGATATCCACATGCAAAAAAAAATGAAGGTGGATCCCTACCTCACCTCACAAACAAAAATTAACTCAAAAAAGATGGAAAAACCTATAAAACAGGGAAGCATCTTCAGGACCTCATATTAGGCAATGGTTTCTTACACTTTACGCCATAAGCACGAGCAACAAAAGAAAAAATAGATAAATGGGACTTCATCAAAATTAAAACTTCTTTGAATCAAAGGACTTCATCATGAAAGTAAAAAGACAACCTACAGAGTACAAGAAAATATTGGAAACCACATATCCAGTAAGGGTTTTATATCCAGAATACATAAAGAAATCCTACAACTTAACAACAAAAAGACAACCCAGCTAGAAAAAAGGGGAAGAGACTTGAATAGACATTTCTTCAAAGAAGACATAAAAATGACCAGAAAGCACATGAAAAAATGCTCAACATCATTAGCCATCAAGGAAATGTAAATCAAAACTGAGGTGGGATACCATTTTACACCCACTAGAATCCCTCCTATTAAAAAACAGAAAATTTCAAGTGTTAGAGACAATGTGGAGAAATAGGAAGACTTGTTCATTGTTGGTGAGAGTGTAAAATGGTGTAGCCATATGGAAAGCAGTTTGGTGAAAGTTAAGTATAGAATTACCATTTGACCCAGCAGTCCCACTTCTAGGTATATACTCCAAAGAATTGAAAGCAACGACTCAAACAGACATTTGCACACTGATGTTCATAGTGGCATTTTTCACAATTGCCAAAAGATAGAAGCAACACAAGTGTCCATCAACAGATAAGTGGATAAACAAAATGTTGTGTATACATATAATGGAATATCAGCTGTAAAAAAGGAATGAAGTTCTGAAACATGTGACGACATCATGGATGAACCTTGAAGACTTCATATTGAGTGAAATAATCCAGACACAAAAGGATAACTATGATATGATCTCACTAATAAAAAATAATTAAACAAATTTTAGAGTCAGAAACTAGAATACAGTTTACAAGGGGCCGAACTAGGGATAGAGAATAAGGAGTTAATGCTTAATTGGTACAGTTTCTGTTTTGAATGATGGAAAAGTTTTGATAATGGATGGTGGTGATGGTAGCACAAAAGTGTGAATGTAATTAACGGCACTAAATTATATATGTGAATGGGGAAATTTTGGTTTGTTAATGTTCCCAGAATGAAAAATTAAAAAAAAAAATCATAGGACTAGACAACACAGTGAACCCTAATGTAAATTATGGACTATATTAGTAGCATAATTATAATAATATTTTTCATAAATTATAATAAAAGTACCACATTAATGCAAAATGTTAATAATAGGGAAAACTGTGTGTGGGTGGTGGAGATGGGTATATGGGAACTCTGTATTTTCTGCATGATTTTTCTATAAACCTACAACTTTTCTAATAAAAAACTTAGTGGGAGGGTAAAATAGCTCAATATTTCCAGGAATCTTTAAAATGTTTTCTTTTTGTAATAAGGAAATCCTGCTCCTAGGAATTTCACAATTAAGTTTTGTGCTTACTTTCAGTATATAATCTTACCTAGATGTTTGCTAAAACTCTCTTCTCACTTGACTCTTTGTTCTAGTCCTTCTTTGAATTATTCTGCTTTAGAACTGTAGGAATATGTAGAGCAAAAATAATATCAAAGTAAAAATGTAAATCGATCACAAACTTATTTTCTCACATGTTAATTATGTTCATTTTTCTATGATCCCTTGTAGTCCCTGCCCACATTTTGTGAGGTTGGGATGCTCTTTTGCAGGATGCAGTATCAGCTCTGAATTTGTGACTAATATATGGTTCCTTTTCTTGTGAAACCAGAACACAACAGGTCTGGGAAACAAAGGATATAGTAAATCTCAAAATTGAAAGTAATGATTCACTCTCCAAAAACTGTGCTTCCTGTTCCTAAACCTCTGCACTCTGCAGGTTTGTTTAGTACCTGTATTAGTCAGGGTTCTCTAGGGAAACAGGACCAATGGGAGGTATCTGTAAACATGAGATTTTGTAAAAGTGTCTCATGCAACTGTTTGGGTGCATGAGTCCCGATTCCATAGAGCAGGCGGCAAGCTGGCAACTCTGTGAAGGTTTTCGATGAGTTCCCCAGGAGAGGCTGGCTGGCTGAAGTAGAGATGAAAATTCTCTCTTCTGACTGCTGAAGTCATCACTTCTTTTACAGCTTTCAATAGATTGGATTAAACGTCTGTCATTATGGAAGACACTCCCCTTAGTTGATTGTGGATGTAATGAGCTATAGATGCAATCAACTAACTGATGATTTAAGTCCATGAACTGTCCTCACAGTAGCAGTTAGGCCAGTGCTTGCTTGATCACACAACTGGGCACCATTACCTAGCCAAGTTGGCACATGAACCTAACCATCAGGGGTCACAGTAGTGGTTCCACTGAATTGTAAGTGAAGACTATTACATGGCATTTCCCATCTCTTCTTAGGATCACACTGTTGAACAGGGAATTTGATCTTGAATATATTAAAAGAAAGTAGGATTGGCACTACATCTTGGGAACTGGAGGAAGCTTAAAAGGAATCCTGGTACCCCTCCTTGAGTGATCATGCTCAGGGGTGAAGGTTAGTGGAAGACTACCACGATTTTCACATTCCATGGCTCCCAAGGACCACAGCGGTGCCAGCCCATACAACACCTTTATATGGATGAAAGCCAAGTGCTCACTTTGGATGGCTGAACTCGTATGACTTTATGCATTGGCAAGTGGAATGCAAAATGGGCTTTGCACCCATTCATTTCCCAGATGTGAACCCTTGTGTGGGTTACAACCTGCACAACCCTACATGGCAGTCCTGCCAAGGGCTTGGGCACCTCCTCATGAATGAAGGTCTAGGTGACCCCACTAGACAAAAAATTAAAAAAAGGAAAGAAAGAAAGAAAAAAAAAACCCTGACCAACTGAGGTGCTGGCAAAAGGCAATGGATCGGACGCGCCGCGAATCTTCGAACTCAAGTGCGTTACCTTGCGCAGCTGTGGTAAAGGGTTAGAGGGGCGCACCTGCTCTCGCTGTCGCAGTTTTCAGCGCAACGTACTTGTTTTGTCCGTGACCCGGTGATGCAGGCCGCCGCCACCAGGCCCGCACTGCCTGCGCCGCTGGAGTCCCGCAGAGGAGCCGCCGCCGCCGCCGCCTGCACCGGGACCTGAGCCCGTGGCGCCGGAGGTGAGTGGGCGCTCGCCGCCCCAGCGCCTCCAAGGCTTTCGGGAGGTCGCCGCCGCCACCAGGCCCGCACCGCCTGCGCCACTGGAGCCCCGCGGAGGAGCCGCTGCCGCTGCCTGCACCGGGACCTGAGCCCGTGGCGTCGGAGGTGAGTGGTTGCTTGCCGCCCCAGCGCCCCCAGGGCTTTAGGGTGGTCACCGCCACCACCAGGCCCGCACCGCCTGCACCACTGATGCCCCGTGGAGGAGCTGCCGCCGCCGGGGACGGAGCCCAGAGCAGCTGGCAACTACCCAAGAACTATATGAAACAGAGTTTTCGGGGTGTCCAATAACCAGCCACACAATCGGATGCAAGTTTGGAATTGGAGGAAAAGCCGAGATCACAGCGAACATTGAAAACTCCATACACTCCCAATGAGACCCGGGCCTCACTAGACTGGGAAAATCTGATTAGGGTCGACCATATCTGAGGAGACTCATTCACAAAAAGGCTACATAGAGCAGAGCAAGAAATAGAAAAAAACAAGAGGGGAAAAATTTTCATCAACTAAATGGAACCTAAGTTAGAGGTCTAGAATAAGTTGAATTGAATAACAGAGGCCAGAGAACAAAGCTAACCAACAAGAAAACCCCTAGGTAAAAGATAGAAAACAAGCTCCAAAATAAACTAATCAAGAAAATCAGATGCCTAGACAACTTAAGATAACAAGCCATACCAGGAAACACGAAAATATGGACCAG
>PVKY010011741.1:0-11901 GCA_004027775.1 Bradypus variegatus
TTGTGAAAATCCAGGCTCTGTGTTGTCACGCTCAAAGCCTGCCTTTGCCAGGCTAGTGTCTAGTACAGCATTTTCTCCCATTATGGATTCATTCACTCATTCACTCAACAAATATTTGATACTCCTCTATGCTGCAGGCCTTGGTCAGGTGCTGGAGCTACAGCAGAGAGCAAGACTCAGCTTCCTCCCAGAGTGGAAGGGAAGGTCTGCAAATGACTAACTGCACAACTGATGAGCGAGCGTCAACTGGGCCACAGGCTGAGAGGAGATAAGAGAAAGCCTGGTTTAGTCCCCGAGTTCAGGGGAGGTGTCCTCGAAGGTGGAAAGCCTCAGCTGTGCTTTGAAGGGGCAGGTGTCCCAGAAAGGGTGAAGAGTACAACAAAGGCCTCATGGAGGGCGGATGCCCGGGAGGCTCCTGGGCAAGAGAGGAGCTGGAGTGGTAGAGCAGGGGCAAAGCTGGGGGCAGAGTGACAAGGCCACAGAGGAGGGACGGGGCCAGACAGCACACAGGGCTTTCCTAGCCCTTCAACTGGAGCAAACTTGCAAGCAACTAAAGGGCTTTAAGAGGGAGAAGGCAGGCATGTTTGTTCTCAAAAGATCTGCCTGCCTGCAGGGAGAATAAATGGACCACGTGCTCTGGTATAATCATACGCCCTTGACCTGACATGTTGATTTGAGGAAGACAACATCTTTACATGAAAATGCTCAGCTATGTTTCAAAGTCAGAGCATTAATCTCAGGCTGAAAATGTGATAAAACTAGGGCAGAGGGGCATGTGACAATGTGTGAAAGGCCGGGCCGCTGGTGAGCACTGAAATGGGTCTTCCTTGGCTGACAGCACTACACAACTCTGAATGGTTTTATGTCACATGATGTAGCAGCTGGTCCCTAGGGAGCTGTGTGGAAGCTGGTGAGTTCAATGAACTAATGTAAAAACGCACGAATGGATAAGCGATGCTGGATTTGTACGAAGAGACGAGTGTAGCGGGACAAGGAGCCCACTAAAGCCACAGGAATAGATCAGCTGAGAAACCGGTCGCATTCCCAGGTCAGTGGCTCGTGTGCGGCTTTCAGGGCAGCCTGCCCAGGCACCAGGCTGAAGCCCTACTCAGTGCTCAGTGTCCGCCTGTGGCCCACTGGCCCCTTCCCTGCCCTTTCCCCAGGTGTTTCCCCAGCTGTACAGGGCAGGTGTGGAAAGAGAGGTGACCACTCACTCGGTCCTTTGCACCACGGGGAAGGATCCCATCCGGACGTAGGGACTCTGGGCTCCATTCTCTCTCCTCCCCAAGATTTCCTTCACGCTGAACAAATCCATCAGGTCGAAACCTGTCCAAAGAGAAGGGCTGGAAGTGAGTCTGGACAGGGAGGCTTGCGGGAGACAAAGTGAAAACACATCGGCTGTTTGCAGAGGCAGGAGACCACCCTGCCCCCGGGACAACAGATGTGGGATTGAAGCGGAGGCAACTGTTCAAACGCATCTTCAGGGAGAAAAGAGAAACAACAGAGCAAGAAGGCAGGCAGCTTCCACCTCAATTGCAGGAGAAAGGTGCACCAGAAATGCAGCCTCGGGGTTTCCAAAGGAAGTGAGCAGCCCCCGCGGGCCAGGGTCAGGGCTGAGAGGAGGGCGCTGGAAGGCCTCAGGGTCTGGTCACCGTGGCCACGAGCCTCACATGCAAGAGGCCAGGAGCACAGAGCTCAGTTCTGCAGGGAAATCAGCAACTTAGGGCTTTCACTCCTGCAGCCACATTTTTGCAATTCATTTGGGTTTAGTTTGGATTAGTTTGGTGGTTGTAAGTTTCATGATTTTAAAGAGATAAATATGAGAAATATGAGAAAGAAAAGAACTCTCCTCACGTTAATGCATTAACCTAGCAGCATTTTGTTTGGTTTCAACTCTAGGAAAGGTCTTGGTGCACAGTGGCAACAGAAGGTCACCATATTGTCACGGGAAGGTCACGAGCTTTGGGTTCAGGTGACGGGGGTAGAGAGGGGGGTCAGGGCTGAGGAGTTGAGCCAAGCTCCACCATGTAACATGGTGACCCTGGGAAAGTTACAGTGTCCTCGTGAGCCTCAGGCCCTTGATCTAAAGGTAGGGCGATGGCGCTGGGACATGAACAGGGCAGGTCTGTGATTACTAACTTCCCCGCTGCCACCAGCACATCCTCCCCTACGGCCCCCCACAAATGGGCCTAGCCTGGGGGGCGACTGAGCCCAGCAGAGAGGTTCTGAGGGCCGTGCCCATACCGGAGCCATCACAGGCTGACCCGAAATCGTGTCCTTCGGGAGATGGGGAAAGCCCTCTGCAAATTTAAAGGGCAGATGTGGAGCGCAGGGCCCAAGCCTCCTTAACCTTGCACCCCCAGGGCTTAAACAACCCTTGGTCCAAGGGCTCCCAACCCCGACACTGTAGGAGGATTCCCTCGCAGTCTCCAACATTCTAAGGCGCTGTGATGAAAAGGGAAAAAGGAATTGTTGAGTTCCCTTTATAATGATGGGAGCATCTTCTGCCTCTAAATTCTGTCCAAAGATGTCATTTATTCATTCAACACATAATTTTGAGAGCCTACTCAGTGCCAGCCACCGTATCAGAAATGCCAGGGAGCCTGAGTATTTAAGTCAGGCAGATCTGGGCTGCATTCCCTAACCAGTGTCCTCGCTGTGTGGCCTGGGGCAGGTCACCTGACCCCTCTGAGCACCAGTTTCCTCCTCTTTAAAAAAGAGATTATTTTAGCATGTGCCTCAGGATAGTGAAAAAACTCTTAAATGAGGTGAAGTAAAGGTCTGAATACAGTGCCTGACAAAGGAAATGACTAGAAAAGAGTTTTATATTATATCTTTCCCATTTTAATGATGTGCTCCCAGTAAATTTTGTTCAAAGAGATCATGTATTCATTAAATACACATTCTCCAAGAGCATGCTCTGTGTCAAGCCCTGTGTGAGCACCAGGGATGCAGCAGGAAGGAAGACAACAGCTCACAGCACAGGGGCTTATATTCTGGTGGGGAGACCAAAAATCAACAAATGTCCAGTACAATTTCAGGGAGTGATGAGTCCTGTTGGGAATAAGTAAGCAAGGCTGGGGCGTCACGGGGACTGGGCTGGAGGGACAGGGAAAGCTCTCTGGGGAAGGGGGGCACTAGCAAAGAGTCCTGACCCCATCCTGGAGCAGGGCCAGCGATGGCCCGGGAAGGGGGTCCATGCAGAGAAAGGCTCTCCTGGAATAGAAGCCCTGAGTGGCTTTTCAGACTGGACCCTTCCTGGCCCCTCGCCATTCCAAGATTGTCTGATTCTTGGAAAATGACTGGGAGTTGCCATGATGACATGTCTCAATGGCATTGCATATACCAACTAATAAATGGAGTCCATGATGTAAGTTTAAATGATTTTGGTCTTTAAGACAAAAAACTTGCACCCAGAAACTCCACCATGGATTAAAAAAAGCACACCTTCAAACCTTTCTAATGCACACAGAGGCACTGATTCAGGCTCTGGAGACCCTGGGTCTCCCCAGGGAGTGGCTCATGCTCCCCTCCATGGGGCCCACCGTGCACGGTGGGTCACGCAGGGCTCAGAGCAGCACAGCCAGCTCCCCTGGGCTGACAGGTAAGGGCAAGGGGACAGGGCCCCAGTCAGCCGAGCCTGCCACCCCACCCCCACCCCCGGCCAATGGCACCGAGGTGTCAAATGGAACACACGCGCCCTCTGCCCCTGGAAGGCATTGTGCAGAGGGGAACGCACCCAGGGCTCTGGCCCAGATACTCAGGCGTCAAGTCCCGGCTCTGCTACTTAGGAGCTGTGTGACTTTGAGCATGAGACTTAACCTCTCTGAGCTTGTTTCCTCCACATTTCTTTAATCTTGGGACAATAATAGCATAGGGTAGCCAGAGAGTGAGGGCTCCAAAATGAGAAATATCAGGGTTCATATCCTTGCTCCCATACTTTTCCTTACTCTAGAGAAAGTTATTCAACCTCTCTGAACTTCTGTCTCTTTATCTCCAGATGAGGACAGTGGTAATAATAAATCCCCTACTAATTGGGTGTGGGCAGGTGAAATGGCACTGAAAGGGCCTGCCTGCCTGGCAGAAGCAGAGCCAAACACATCCTAGCTGTAATAATAAACACTAATATTTTGGAAGATCACCTTGAGTTTCAAATGAGAAAATGTGTGAGAACAGCATGGAATCCCGTACGTACTCACTAAATGCAGAATGCTTTGAAAAGACCTCTCACCCGGAACGAGTGGGTAATTGCTGTCCTATCCCATAATAAGCTCTGCACAGACGTTCGGGGACAGAGATTGAGTGGGAGGACCCGACACTGACTCACAGTGTGGCCTTGGCTGAGTCACTGTCCCTCTCTGGACATCAGTTCCCTCATCTGTAAAATGAGCGAGGGGTGGAATGTGATTGTATTCATGCTTTTAGCATCTATTTAGATCTACTTATCACATTTTCCCCCAAATTTCACTGTGGCTGCACAATATATTTTTCAACCTGTGTTTCTTGTTCAACAGTGAATTAAATGTCCAATTTTTATGCAGTAAATCACCCCTCATTTCAGAATCCCGGGAGACATGGCTTCTGAGTCTTCCTGGCTGCTAAGAAAAACACCACAATGGGTTGGCTTCAACAACGGGAATTTCCAGGCTCACAGTTTTGAGTCTAAAAGGCCCAGATCAAGGTGTCAGCAAGGTGATGCTTTACCCCTGAAGACTGTAACTTTCCGGTGCTGCTCGCGATGGTCCTTGGGGTCCCTGGGGGTCCCTTAGGGTCCCTTGTCTTGCGTCCCTACTCAAGTCCTCTCCTTCCTCTCCCGGGTTTCCTCGACTTCTGGCTTCCAACTCCTCCCATGGCTTTCTCTCACTCTGACTTCAGGTTACTCTCTTTAAAAAGTAGAGAGTTGGGCCACACCTTACCTAACAGTGACATCTTCAGGGGACTCCGTCTGCAGTGGGGTCAGCCCTGCAGGCGTGCGGAGTCAGACGCACACGTCCATCTGGGTGTCCCAGGGGCTGCAGCTCAGGATCAGGGGCCCGGGCAGGAGCCGCCCCTGGGACTGCTGGGATCCACTTTAGGGGCCTTTCTGACAATCCAGAGGGCTGTGTGTGAGCCGCGGTGCCCCGCACCTGGAAGGGGGTCTGGGGAGCAGCGACAGAGGGAGGGGCTGGTGGTCGGAACAGAGGGAGGCCCCCAAGACCCAATGCCCCACCATCCTAGGGCTCAGTGGAACTGCCACCCAGAGGTAATGGCTGTGAGCCTGTTCGGGATGAGATTTTGTTCCAGTAAAGGCTCCAGGCTCCAGTTTTCCTGGACTGGGCTTTGGCACTATCTTGGTGGCCTAATAGGGTTGCCCTGCTGGGGGACTCAGCATGTCCCTGAAGGCAGAGCTGCTCCCGACCACTATCAGGGTCCCCTGGGCCCTTCCGTGTCTTAGGAGCTCCGTCCCCTGCCTGCAGGCAAAATGCCCGGACTGCTTCCTGACACGAGGTGGTGGGCAGTGGGGGTGGGAGCTGCTGCTCAGTGAGAGCTGGGAGAAGAAGCGGGGGCAGGGGGCACAGAGGGACGGGAATGGGCTCAGCCAGAGGTGCCTGGGTTTCCTCCCTGCTCTGGGACTGTCAGCTCCCTGCCTGGGGCACTGACTCCAAACCCCTAAACTCAGCTCCTCATCTGCACAGAGGGGCGACCGGCCACATCACCGCGCTGCCTGAGGATCCCGGGGGTGTCCACGCCAGGACGGCTCCTGCTGGTGGAGGCTCTTACTCGGAGAGCCTTACGGGGTCCTCAGCTGGCCCCATCTGGGCTGCTCACGAGGGAGGAGGGAGAACTGAGCAGACACGTGCCCAGTGCCCACCCTGGGAGAAGTCGGGGAGCAGAACCCCAGCGGGGCCTGCTTTTCTTGCACAGCTTCACCAGCCCTCATAAGACAATGCCACCTTAGCAATAAAAAATAAAAGTTTAAGAAACAGCAAACATAAGCCATACTTTCTGGAAACACTTGTATTGCTTTCAATGAATACCAGCAAAGAGTTAACACACACACAAAACTTTGAACAACAAGCAATTAACTAGGAGGCAGCACAGGGCCCCGAGAGAGATGAATTGCCTGAAATAAATAAGAGCTGGGAAGGAGAATGAAAAATGTTCCAGAGGTAAATGGACTGTGATGCAAGGAATCACGAGATAAAGAAGCAATTGTTTCATGCAGAAATTACAAGGGCGCACCCCGCTGAAGCCACAGAAGCAGCCACGCCACGTGGCATCTAGCAGGACCGGGAGCAACTGCTCCGGGCCAGGCCCCTCCGTGGGCTTCTCTCCTGGTTCTTTATCTGCCCTGGAGCGGCTCTGCCTGACTGCCCCGGGCAGGGTTGGTGTCTCTGGGTCCCTAACGGGTCTGGAGAGGTGCACACAGCTGCTCCGCGTGTGGGCCTCCTGTACCTGATGGTGAGCTCTTTGAGGGAGGGGACCAGACCTGGCTCATTTTCCCATCCCTAAAAAAAGTCCTGTGCTTTTGATGTCATTCTTGTTTGCAGCACGGTTGAGGGAAGGAGGGGGAAGGAACGCAATACACGTCCATCAAGTGGGCTCCTATTACGCAATGCTGAGTTGAGTGCTCAGATCCCAATGATGAACCGACAAGACGCGCAGCCCCCAAGGTCAGAGTCTAAAGGGGAACTGGCTCAGGACCAAGGCATGTTAGCATCTGGGTGAACGAGGAGGGTGAAGTCTGAGGTTTTGTATGAGCCTGTGGAATATTTTCCACGCCCAGCTGAGGGGCAATCAGGGAGGGCTTCCCAGCAGAGTTGTGGCCTGGCCTGACCTGCATTTGGAAGAATAAATAGAAGCTGAGTAGGCAGAGGAAGAGAAAAGAGCAGATGAGGTAGCTGGAGCTGCAAAGGGCCTTGGGCCCAATGGGCCAGGTTCCTTGGCGGAATCTTGGCTATTTGGGGGGCAGAGGCTCACTGACGGTGAGAGGTGGGCTGGGAATGGGATGAGCCGGGGCAGATAAAGCTGGACGCCAGTGGCCATGTGGGGAGTTCTAATTTCTCCCTGGAGGCAATGGGGAGCCTTGGGCAGGCATTAAAGCAGGGAAGATACACTGTCCGAGGTCGGTTTAAAGGAACATGCTGACAGGGTTATGGCAGATCAGGGGAGCGGGAGAGATGGAAGAAATGGTTGGATTAGAGAGGGCTGTTTAGGGGGTACTATGGGCATGACTTGGGTAGGGGGCCTGGGGTGGGGGGAGGCAGGAACCCACCCTGTTTGGGACTGAACTAAAGACCTGTGCCCTGCCTAACCCTTTCCTCAAACAGTAACTAGCGAGCATCCCAGGAAGGCAGGATAACACCTTCACCAAATATTTGGCTATTAGAGCGGACAGACCCTCAGAGATACTCTGTCAGATGCACCATTGTACAGATGGGGAAACCGAGGCTCAGAGCCCTCAGGAGTTGGACCTGAGACCACATAGCCAGTGAGCAGCAGAACCCGTTTGAGATGGACGCCTCCAATCTCCCAGGTCCCAGCCTAGAGAAGCCCTAAAAATTGTGTCTTTTAAGGAAACCTGGAGGTGAGGCTTTCGGGAATTGCATTTCTTCCAGAATTTAAAGTGCTCTTATTACCCAACTGCGCATAAATTAGCAGGTCTGAGACACCACCACCCAGTAACTCTCGCTTCAGCACCCATGTGGCTGCTGGTTCTGGGCTCGTTCTAGTAAGAGCAGAGGGTAAAAAAGCAGGTGCTGTGCCCCCGGAGCTGGGCAAACAGGGCGTCTGCTCTGCACCCTCACGGATGCCCACCTGGCGTTGCCGTTCATTTCCTGGGAGCTTGGGGCTCACGGAGGGAAGGGGAGGCTTCGGGGCACCCTGGCCGCCACATGGCAGCAGGATCCTGAAGTTTCCTGCTTCCATCCTGTGACCAGCCACACTTCAGTGGGGCCTCCCTCCTAGGCCACAGGCTGCAGAATTGGTGCAATATTCTGCATATGTGCATGCTTTCATGTACATGCACACAGGCACACACAGACCATCTGAGTCTCCCCCAGCAAGAATCAGTTACTCCTAAGCAGGAAAAAACAATTGCTCCTCTTCAGTTTATAGCATGACAGGACAGCTTTAGACTTATTTTGACTTATAGATCACGTGCAGATTCATTTCCTCATTTTCTTTCCTTCTTTCCTTCCTTCCTCCCTCCCTCCCTGCCTCCCTTCCTTCCTTCCTTCCCTACACCCATCCTTCTATCCACCCATTCATCCATCCTCCCATCATTTCTCATTCATGTATTCATGATTTCATTCCTACCTTCACTCATTTTATTCATATACTCATTCACTCATTCATTTGCTCAACAAATATTTCTCAAGAGCCTTCTAGAAGCCAGTCACTGTCCTGTGCCCTTAGTACCCATAGGTGAATGCCCAGGTACAGACAAATCCTATTCCCAGTCAGCTCAGACGCTTGCTGGGGAGGTGGACAGGGGAGCCAGTAATCACGGCACCTCTAAATTGAGTTCCTGAGATTGAATCAAACGCTTCCAGAGCAGTGAATGCCCCTGTGAGCCCTCAAGCGATTTCCCACAGGGGCTGAGAGCTGAACTGGGCTCTGAGGATAAGTAGGAGCTCAGCAGGCGGACGAGGTGGAGACGGGCACCCCAAGCAGAGGCTGCCAGCCAGGGAGCTCGGGACATTTGGGGGGCGGTGAGCATCCCACAGGCTCAAGAATACACCACGACAGAAGAAACAGGACATGCACTCAGGGCTAAGGAGCAGGATTCAATTCTGAGAGCCAAGGAATCTGGGTTTCAGAAGACAGCTCGGATGTAGCCGGGGGAACAGGGTGATGTCAGAGGGTGACCTCCCAGTTATAGGGATGCTCTCTTCAGTTTGCTCTGCCATCCACCAAGTGGGTGCAGCAGGAGCAAAAGGGCTGAGCCCCTCTGTTTGGAGGCCTGCCTGGGGGTGGCCATCTGTAAGAGTTCTGAGTCAGCTTCATCACTTCTCCATTGCACCACAGGCCTAGATCCCCGGGGCAGAGAAACAGGCTAACTCTAAAGGCCTTAAGGTCAACTGAACAGGAAAAATAACATTTTCCTCCTTCCTCCATGACATTGCTTCAAATGAGATCCTATCGCAATCAAGTTCCCTTTGCCCAATTCTTGAGACAAGGATGACTTTCTTCTTTTTGTTGAATCAATTTACCTTGAAATACATATCCAGGCTGGCCCCTCCACATGGCACAGCAGTCATGGGCATGGGGCGTGCAGGCTGACAGCCTGAACATGAATCTTGACTCCACCAGAAACTCAGGCAAGTTACTTAGTCTCTCTGTACCTCGATTTCCCCAACTGCAGAATGTAGGCCAGTGCCTAGCACATCTGCTGTGGAGCTTGAACAAGAAGATGCAGGCAGACCACTCAGTTCACAAGGGCTCAGTAAGAGATGATCACTGCTAATAAAGACACGGTGGTCATTATGATTTTCCTGTATGGGCATACATATAGGAGAATGAATTACCTGGGAACACTACTATGAAGGGCTTACTACCCACAGAGCCAAATACAGACAATGCAGCAATGTGAGGATTTGCTACAAAGAGGGACATCCCCAGGAGGTGTCCTGGGATGGAGCTGGGCAGGCAAATCAGGGCTTGAGAGAATAGATAATAGATACTCCGAAGGCAAAGCTCAGCTGGGACTATGGAGGCAAAAGGTGAGAAAATCAGAGTCAGGCTGCCTGGCATTTTTGTACCTTGGGATAAGTGGCCCAGCTATAAATACAAGTATTTCAAGGTAACTGAGTGAACAAGGTGAAGAAGATGAAAGTCATCTTTGCTCATGGATTGGGTAAAGAAACCCTGATGGCAACACTTCCTGTAGTCCCAGCACCCCACAGGGACAAAGAGTTTCAGAGCACTGTCTTCACTGGGTTCCTCCAGAAGTGCCTGTCGTTTATCTGGGAGGGGCTTAGGAGGTGAGCAAGGAAGGGCACAGGATCCTGTCTGCAGCAGGATCCATCTGGAAAACTGGGAAATCGGGCAAAAGGCATAGCTCAGAGTAACCTACCCAAGGAGCGACAGGGTCAGGCTGCTTCCTTCCCAAGTCCTGCGAGTCATGGATGGAGGGCTGCTCCCGAGGAGAGTCAAACCCTGGCGCACTTTGCCTACTATGCACACAGACGGAGCAGCCTCTGCCTTCCAGAAACATCCCGTGGGGATGCAGGTGCTGGCATCTTTAAGTGGGGAGGGGCACAGTGGAATGGTGGGGCCCTGGAGGCATGGGCCGCCCTTGGCAAAAGCCCCAGTCCTGATCACACAGGGCTCACTGCCTCTGATGGGAACTTTAACTCCTCAGCCTAATGCAAGGGGTAAGAATTAGGACCGCAGGGACGTGGGGTGGAGGGGAGGGGCACGACCCCAGTGGGTGTTAGTGAGGAGGGCAGGCTGGAGTCCTGGAGGGATTTCCGTGTTGGGTGTAAGGAGGACAAATGTCCCTGGGATCGTGCATGTAAAGGGGTCTCATCACCACTCCCCCTTGTCCTCCTCGGGAGGCTGGAGACGCAGGCTCGCCATCCCCATGTCTCGCTGGGGCACTGCGTCACGCATGGTTTTGCAAAACCCTGTGGTACTTATCCCTGCCGTGATCTGTGGTCCTGCATCTCTTCGTTCTCTAATTCACTGATTGAGTCATGTATTTATAACTCTGACTCACTCTCTCCTTCACCCCAAAACGCATACGTTTACTTACTGCTTTGCTCACATCACCGATCACTCGCTTACTCATTCAACAATCCCTTCACTAACTCATTACTCTAATGCATTACTCAGCAACTCCTGTAAGCCAGCCAGAGAATCCCAAATGGCTGCCCAGTCCTTCCCTGCTGCACGGCTCACTGGGGAGAGCTGCTGCCCACACAGGTCCAGTCATTCTGGCAGGACTCTCAGGAAAGATGGGGATGCACCCGGGTCAGTGACGCCGAACACAGCCAGGCTCAGCAAACGGGACGCAGGGCAGGCGCGCGCGAGCCGCTGCTTCCCTCTTACCTGTGATTTCTTTGGTTCCGCCGTTGGTGTGCTTAAAGCGATCTCCTTCTACACGGACGCTAGGGCACAGAACATCTGTGAAAAGCAAGAGAAAACAGAGACAAATGAGCCAACAGGGCCCACAGCCACCCTGAGAAATAACACAGCAAAGGGACCCCACCCCATCTCACAACATGCGAGGTGTTACGAGCCTGCAGCAGACAGAGGCTGCTCCACATGCATTTTTTCTTTTATTCGGGGCCCTGTTAAGAACCCACTCCGTGTCTCCCCGAGTGCTTCTTTGTTGTTCAGATGTGGCCTCTCTCTCTAGCTAACCCAGCTCGGCAGGTAAACTCACTGCCTTCCCCCCTACGTGGGACCCGACTCCCAGGGGTATAAATCTCCCTAGCAACGCGGGACATGACTCCTGAGGATGAGCCTGGATGTGGCATCATGGGATTGAGAACATCTTCTTGACAAAAAGAGGGAAGCAAAATGAAACAAAATAAAGTTTCAGCAGCTGAGAGTTTTCAAATGGAGTCGCGAGTTCACTCTGGTGGACATTCTTACACACTATATAAATAACCCCTTTTTAGGTTTTAATGCATTGGAATAGCTAGAAGTAAATACCTGTAACTATCAAACTGCAACCCAGTAGTCTGGACTCTTGAAGATGATTGTATAACAATGTGCGGGACACTGATTACGTGCTTCGACTTGGCGGGCCTGGGCCAGGGGACCGGCCACCCCTGGGGAGGGTAGTGGGTATGGGTGTCAGCGCCCTCCACAGCCCCCCGGGCCTGGGAAAGTGAGGCCGGAGGCAGGCCCCATTTCCTCACCCAAAATACCACTGTTAGGAGAGGCTTGCCGGAGGGAACCGCCTTTTCC
>PVKY010011742.1:0-11872 GCA_004027775.1 Bradypus variegatus
TCTCTTCTCTGTCCCTTTCAGTCCTGGCTAGCACTGGTTCTGTTCACACAAATTTTGCAAAAACCGGGTCAGCTTTGCGTGCATTTCAAGTAGGTCTAAACCATCAGACAATAGGCTTTCCACAGATCCTTCTTGGATAGCTGCATTTCCAATCCTGATTCCCTCTGAAATGGCTGACTAGATTCATGAATCATACACCAATTCTCTGTAACAAAGGGCTGTTCAGCTAAACCCTTGCCCACAGCAAGGTTCTCTAGGGGCTCACTTCTCGGAAGCTCAGGGAGGTGCCTGATAGAGCCACTTCTGGACCTAGTCTCAGAGCACACTACCTGGGTAGGCTGAGAATTTTCAAAATCATCTATTTCTGGTTCCTTTGTGCTGAAGAGTTTAATTCTCACTTATCCCTTTCCTCTCACATTGTACTGTAAGCTGCAAGGAGAAGCCAAGCTGCACCTTCTACACTTAGCCTGGAGATCTCCTCAGCTAAATATCTAGTTTATTACTTACAAGTTCTGCTTCAATCCGACATCAGGACACAATTTTGCCAAGTTCTCTATCCCTTTATAACAAGGACTGCCTTTCTTCCAATTTCCAATAACACATTCATCATTTCCTTCTAAGGCCTCGTCGGGTACCTTTTAATGTCCATATTTCTACCAACATCCTCACAATTCTTCCCTCTTTTACGCATTATCCAATTCAAAAGCCATTTCCACATTTTTAGATATTTGTCATAGCAGCACTCTACCTTTTGGTACCAAAACCTGTTTGTTTCCCAGCTGCTAAAACAAACACCATACAATAGGTTGGCCTGAACCACGGGGCTGGCTGCCAGAGATCTTGGTCTTTGACTTTTCTGTCTGCCCATGGCGATGTCTTCCTCTTTCCCCTCAAGGTCCCACTGACTTCTGGCTGCTCCCCATAGCTCTCTCCTCTGTCTGACTTTCACTCTGCTTATAAAGGACTCCAGTGATCTGGATTAAAGCCCAACCTGATTCAGCTGGGCCACACCTTAACTGAAGTAACACCTTCAAGAGGTCCTATTAACAATGGGTCCACACCACAGGACCAGGGGTTGCGACCTGAACCTGCCACCTATGGGGGACAACATGATTCAATCCCCCAAAATCAGTGAAGTACACTGAACTCAGCAAGAGAAGGCCAAGATATGCATTTTCTCCAGGAGTCACAGAAAGCCTTTTGTGGTTCTAAGAGGGGCCCCGAGACAAGAGGCTAACAGCCTCCCCAGAAAAAAGCCAGGCCCAGGTTTGCAAACTGTGCTGGGATCCAGCACAGACGGTAAAACTCCGCGGCCAGCAACAGTCAGCAGCAGCTGAGCAGGCTACATGGCTAATGTGTAGACAGCTCCACTAAACCTGAGAAAAGCAAGATGCAGGCAGCAGGCAGATGGGACAAAACAAGACCTTTTAAGGGTAGAGAGCCTCCCCCAGCACAGCCACCCAGTGCCCGCCCTGGAGAGTGAAAAAGGAAACTGGATTCCCTCAGATTTCCTGGCCGCCTGACCTCTGTGCATTTGCTCCTCCCCCTGTGCCTGGAGGAGGGAAAGGGAGGGGCACTGGGGTCCAGAGAGGAGACGCCCGGATCTCAGACCTTCCATCGGCGCATGGTGCAGCCTCGCGAGCAGCCTCACACACACCCCGCCTCTGTTTCCTCCCCTGTAAAGCAGGGGCTGCTACCCCAAGCTCTCCACCTGGAGAAGGACAGAATCCCATTCGGAACACCACCCACCTCTCAGAACAAACTCCATTTCTTTGCTCATTCATGCAGCACTTACAAGCACTCCCTGTTGCTCCATATTCCTTTCTTGGCCCAAGCTTCTCCCAAGCCTTCCTGTTTGAATGCAAAATTCACTTGACCCAACTCCTTAGTAGTACAGCCTTAACTTTACCTGGTCTAGGTGATGGAAATATTGATTCTTGGGTATTTTTAAATAATTTTTTGCATAGTGAGACAAAGAAAAAACACCAACTTAATAACATCTCCTGTTTTCATATCATTTAATCAATGGCAAGGATCTTCAGTTGAATCTTATTTTGACTTCACAACTCTCCAAAATAGCCAATAATAATAATAGTAACTGACCTGTATTGAGCACATACCAGGCACTTTATTAAGCACTATACATACATTATCTCATTTAATCTTTAAAACAAACAACCTGGTATGTCAGGGACTGTCATTTGATCCATTTTACCTATGTGGGACTGAGGCTTGGGAAGGTTGAGCAATTTGCCAAGGTCACATTGCTGTGATTCTTACTGTGCAGTGGTGGTTGTTGGGCACTGTCAGAGTCTCATGGGGGAAGAGCATGCATGGTAGTTATTTGAAAAAGCCTCCCAGAAGGCTCTGATGGGTCCTGAGCCTTGAGAATCTCTGCCCTGGATACATGGGTAGGTTTTAGGGAATCCATATCCCATCTAATGGAATGTATGTGGATTTTTGGGTGGCTCTTAACATTTTGGGGATCACAGATGCTTCTGAAAATCTGATGAAGCTACGGATATTCTTCCCAGAAAGACACATAATCCCACAATACTGTGCATATGATTTGGGGGGGGGGTTGTGAACCCTCTGAAACCCAAGTACTCCTAGAACTCTGTGATCCCCAACCCTAGAGACAAAAGTTGATTTTTTGCAAAGCCCTATGAATTGCTCATCAGCATCTAGAAATCAACCCCATCAATAACGGTGGTTACAGCTCATGGGTGATTTGGGCTCCTTGGAGACTGGCAGGTACAAGGACAAGACAAGCATGCTACAGGATCAAGGGGGTTACTCAGGGAGTCTCAGAAGGGAAGGGGTTAGAGCCTAGGGCTCAGGCTGCAAAATTCTGGAATCCACATTCCAGGAAGGCTTCTCAACAGCCCCTCCCTCCCTCTCCCAACCATGCCTAGCAGCTGCCTTACCTTCCCAGCACCGATCACCTTCTCAGCAGCATAGACGGCCTGGCTGCAGCGGGGGCAGCGCTCAGAGCCGCCAGTCTTCTGGGCAAACTTGGATGCATTGGGGTTGGTGGTGGGCCTGTGGCCAGGGGCCCTGTGTGGGGAAGGATGTGTGGTGAGATGATTTCCACTGAGAAATACGGGTGGGGCTGGCACTGCAAGGATATGACCTCATCTCATGTCAGAGCACAGGGCAGATCCCCCAGCCAGAGTCACAGAGGCCTCAAAAGTCATCTCCCATTGTACAGATGGACAAACCAAGGCTCAGAACAATGTTAATTCCACTGAAACATTGGGCATCCCTCAGTCACCCAGTCAAAACCCTGGAATAGTTCTGAATACTTCATTTGCTAAGAATTGCCCTCCCCTGTCTCCTGTTTCTGGAGCTGTTCTATATTATCAGATCCTTTTCAGGAGAAATCTACTGTCAAATTGTACCCACTGGGGCAATGACCTTGGCTGAAAATTGGGTAACTTCTCTGTCATTTTCATCCATAACCTCAGGGCCAGGCTGACGGCCAACAGCCAGCATTTACCAGCAGGTCAGAGGTCAGTGGGTGCTGGGGAGACCCCAGTGACCCACAGTGACACCCTGCAGCATTTCCAAGGCAGGGGAATGACTTCCCCTCAGCAGGGGTGAGATGGCCATGCTGGGAATGAGCTGGTGTGGCAAGGATCCCTGTGCCTGAGCCCAGACTTGGGTTTCCTCATCTATCAAAGGAGGAAATCAGACTAAATAATTCTTGGGGCCCCTCCCAGCTCTGACTCCTATAAAAATAGAGGATGCACGCTCCTTGTGGGGAGGAACCTGGCCTCTTTTACTCCCCATTGTACACCAGTTCCTCCAATAGGCCTGACCCACAATGGGTGCTCCGTGACTACCTTTTAAATAAATGGCTCTCTGAGTCTTCCACTGCTTAACCTAAAGTGGTTGAAAACGTGCCCAACATGGGGAGCAGGGGGCAGGGTGGGGGTGGGAAGGGAACTCAAGAAGAGGGGCGGGAGAGGATCTTTCACTCACTCCTCCGGCTTGATGCCCAGCGACTCCCCCTTGTCGGTGCTCAGCGTGCCTGCGCCCTGCCCATAACCATAGCCTTTTGGCCCATACTTCTTGCCGTAGCAGGACTTGCAGTAGATCTCCTCACCGTGCACAGCCACAGTGGTGCTGTCCAGATTCTTCTTGCAGACCACTGTGCAGGGGGAGAGGAGTGCAGTGAGCTGGAGCTGGGTGAACTGCTTGCTCAATGCAAACCCCCTGCAGCTGAAGCTTTCCTGGTACTTTGGCATATATAATACCTTGATCTTTCAGGAGCAGCCTGGAAGTGAAGGCCTAGATGGCCAATGAGCGGAAGGAAGAAAGGGATGTCCTGACTCCAGGAATGCTGGCCATCCGCCTCTCCCAGGAGTCTGTGTGTGCCCCCCTCTGTCCACTGCACCTTCACATACACCCCAAGGGTGCAGGGCTCCAGGGTTCAGCCCAGGCTGACCCCAAGTCACAGGAAGCCCACTCGGGTCCTTCACTCTGCCCTTGACAAAGACACCATGTGCCCCAACAGGAGAGGAGAAAAAAGAAAGGAAAGAAGAAGGGCAGGTTTTCCTGCCTCCAGCAATGGAATGGGATCCAGAAAGGACAATCTGTGCATAATGGTGTGTGTGTGGTGGTGGTGGTGGGGCAGTGAAGTGATGCCTCCAGAAGAAAATCTTTTAATGTGTATCAAAGGCCCTGCAAGGGGGGCTTCGAAATAAGGTTCAGGGTGTGCTACCCACAGGAGGATATGGAATTTCTAATCTCAGAAACCACTTTGCCACATGAAGAAATCAGGTCAGATGCTGGGAACAATTTCCTTATTCCTGGGGTAAGAAAGATTTGGAATGGGATGAGCCAGAAAGCCTGTGGGCCTCATACATTTTCCTGTTTGTCTTAGAGGGGAGCCATGCCCAGCTATCCAGAGTGAGAGCCTGGGGTGGCACAGCGTCAGACTGCCAGGATCAAATCCCAACTCTCTCCCTTTCCACCTGTATCCTTGGGCAATTTATTTTGCCTTCCTAGTGTCCTGTGTACTCATTTGTAAATGCAGACAATAACGCCTACCCCAAAAGGTATTTGTGAGAAAGAGATCTTACATGTGAAGCGCTTAGCACAATGTCCTACACACAAGAGTCATAATAAATGCTGGCTACTCATAATAGTATTATATAAAGTTAGTACCACCTGAAGACAAGGCAGAGGGAAGGGAAAGACCCAGAACTCAAGAGATAATATGCTTCCAACCTCAACTACTTCTCTCCAATGACTCAACTTCACTCCTTCTTTGGTGTCATTTCTTTTGGTCTCATTCTGTAATCCTAATGTGGTTCTATAGCATTCTTAAATATTGGGATTCAGTGTGCCTAACTGGGCTGTATCTTCAAACAGATATCAAGAGACACCACGGGAAAAACCACACCCTCTTACTTCCCTCAGAAGACTCTCAGCTCAGCTCCTTGCAACCTGCCACTCTCTTGCCTTTAAAGGGTTCAGCCCTCTGCCAGCTCCTCTCTCCCCCGGAGCCACAGGTTGGAGACTTCAGACTAAATAAGGACCCTCTTGTCCTGGCCTTGAATCACCATCTCATTCCAGAACTCTGGGCAGCCCAAATATGGAACTTCCCACCTCCTCCCCTGAGGCTTGGTTTGGGAAGGAGGGAGAGAGAACAACAGGCCGAGGGCTCCAACATTCCCTTCTAGGGTGGGAAGTAAGGAGTTGGACTGAAATTGCTTCCCGTAAGATCCAATTTGACCTGGGAATTCCTGGACCAGAGGGAAGGCAGAATGTGGAGCCAAGAGCAGCTGGGGGAACAGAGGTGTCTTTTGACTGATATCTACAGCAAGAGACCCAGGAACTTAGCCCAGAAAAGACATCAGAGCCTACGAATTGACACCAGACCCGACTGTTTTCTGCAGCCCATGGTGCTTTTTGATGAAGCCAAGCAAGTGGGGTGGGGAGGATGAAAACCAAGAGTAAACCTTAGCCGTGGGGTCAAAGGGTGTGCAAGGCTTCTGTGGGCATCACCTGTGGGGGTCCAGTTCCATCGGCCTCCACCACAGGGTTAGGACAAACCAGATCACCATCTGCACAGGGCTGGCTGTTCTTCCCTCCCTGCCCCAGGAAGGAGGTGGTTACAGCTCAGAGATGGGCACAGAGCTGAGCTCTTCTATCAGCCTCCGAGCCACCACCTGCTAATGGGAACTGGCTGTCCCAACTGAGACCACAGGGGTGGACTGCATGCCTCTTGGTCCCGACTCCTGGATCAAAGGCCAAGCCCAGGGCATAGGTAGTTCTCCTTGACTCTGTCTAGCACACCATCCTGTCTTCCATGTGCCCATGCCAGGCCCACAGGAAAGGAATGCATGTGACAAGCTGAGGAGAACCCAACACCAAGCACCTGAATGAGCAGAGGAACTTCTTTTGGGGACCCTCCTGGGCCCAGCCAGCAAGGGGGGTGGCCCTTAAGGCCACCTAGGCCCAGACCCTCCAGCCTCTCCTTGCCTTAGGAAGTGAAGTATCTTGATTGTGGGTTATCCTGAATTCAAGCTGGGCACTTAGCGCTCACTGTACCAAAAAAAGAAGTAACCATCCTTCCTCTCACAAAGTTTTGTCAGAAACCTACTTTGGGCTAGGGGATGTTTAAGGCACTGGGAATAAGCAAGTTGTGGAGCCTCAGTGCTAAGTGGTCCACTTACAGCTCTGATATCCAGGAACTAGGCAGGCCCCAAGACCCCCGAGAGAGACATGAGACTGTCCCTTACGGCTGTTAATTGCATGACATCCCTCTCCCAGCCTGGGTCCCAGCCTGACTTCCAGCAACTGTTTCTAATCCTCCACACCCGCTCATACCCTGCCCCAGGTCCTGCTCCTTCCTTCCAATGCCACCCCCTGAATTCCTGACTTCCTCCAACCGCCTGACCCACTGCCACTCCCCAACAAGCAGAGCTGTAGGCTGAGTCCTCCTCACCACAGCTGGCCTCTTTTACTTAGTGATTAAGCAACATTCTTTAAAAGCAAAGAGAGGGGCCCATATATTTCTAGCAGTGCATACTCTCTTCCCAGCCAGCACCAAGCTATCTCTTATTCCCTCTAAAAAATAAAGAGCTTGAAAATTCCTAAGTGGAGTGAACTGCTGATAACAAGATGCTGCTGTTCCAACCTCTGCAGCCTGGAAGCCAACCAAGCTCCACCAAAGCTCATTTACTCCCCATTTATCAGACACAGCCCTCTGGCTGCCACTCCAGGGCAGCGTGGGCAGGACAGGGCGCGGGGCTCCCTGCTGCACAGCGCTGGCTGGCTTCCAGCTGGCCCACCCAGCAACTGGCAGGGGTCTGGTCAACAACCGGTGGATGTGGACAGGTGACCTTTGGCCCATCTGGATCCTACTCTGGAACACAAATCACCTGGGAACGGAGGCTCCATAGACTCTCCCAACTTTGCTAACAGGAGAGATAGGACCTCATTTCCGTCAGGACCCTGTGAGGTCTATGTGCCACACTGCCTTACTCATGGGTCCTCAGCACTGTGTGTGTGTGTGTTTTGGGGGAAAGGTGCCACCATTTGTTGAAACTCACAATGCTTTAAGTGCTTTATTTGTTTTACAGGCCCATTCATTTTAATTTTCATAACTCAGTGAGGTACTATTATCTCCATTGTAACAATGAAGAACCCAACCAGGAAGAGGTTGAGTAACTTACCTATCATCACACCAAATTAGGAATCAAACCCTGATCTGGCTGGCTCCAACATATGGTGCTTTAACTAAGACACCCCACTCTTTGCTTGCCCTCAAGGAAGATGCAGCTTGTGGAAGTAGCCTCTTTTAACCCAGATCTTTGGCTCTGATAACAATAAGCCAAATCATGTAGAAATCTAGGGAGAGGCTTTTCTGTGAGCTCAGAAAACATCACCTCAGTGCAACTCATCCAAGCTTGTGACTGGAGTTAACTTTGCTCTGGGTTATTGGGAGTGGATGTCAAAAAGCCTGTAGCTCCTTCTTTCTCTCACCCCAAGCTGAGTGGGAAGAGGATGGGAGAGAAGTGAGTGGCTAGCCTAAAAGGGGCTGAAGAGGGAAGAGCCTAGATCTCCCAGACCCAGCCTCTTTGTAAGGTTGTGGCCTGTGTTACCTTTTAACAAGGGATAATTTGGGTCCAAAGGCCGCTGAAACTTTGGACTAAAAATGCCTTCCTCTTAAACGAGGGGATTGTGGTGGGGAGAGAAAGAAGAGAGATCTGAGTGGAAAGTTTTCCTAACCAAGTCTTTACAGCTTGGCTTTCAGCCTCTAAATGTCCGCCACCCCCACCAGCTGTGGTCAGTTCATCCCCTTAGAAAGCAGCTTCTGAACGGAACAAAGAGGCTCTTAAGTATTTCCCTGCCCAGCTGCACTTCAGCCAAATGTCAAGCTGTTTACATCCCATGGGAGCAGTTCCCTGGGGTGTTGACAGGCCCCGCCTGCGGAGGCAGGCCCCCCCCTCCCGGTCCCCATGGCAACAGCAGGGCCTGGGGTGCCATACTCACTGCACAGGAAGCAGGATTTATGGAAGCTGTTGCCTTCGCACTGAACCTCTTCAGCAAAATAAACTGTCTTCTGGCACACCCCGCATTTCTTGCCTCCTCCCCAGTTTGGCATTCTGAAAAGAGACACAAAAATAGGAATTAGGAAAAGCAACAGGCAGAGACTGAGAAGGAGCGAAAGGAGGAGGCAGAACTCCCATGGGGGCCGCAAGTCCTCGCCCAGGACCTCCTCCTGTCTGCTCTCAACAACGCCCTCAGACCTACTCAGGAGTTTCTTCCCTCAATCCAGTCAATTATTAGAGTTTCAGCCCTGAGCTAGGCGCTCAAAGGATATAAATAAGCATAAGATTCAGACCCTATAAAGGGAGCTGCAGTAGCAATAAAGATGAGCCACCGACCCCCTACACGCAACAACGTGGGGAATCGCGCAAAGACGATACGGAGCAAAAGAGGGAGACAAACCAGAGTTCATATAACACGAATCCGTTTGTGTAAAGTTCACAGACAAGCAAAACTAATCCAGAGTGTCCAGGGATGAGCACGTGGGTAGAAAGAGAAGCAAGGGGATGAAGATCACATTCTTAGAGGGAGATACTGCTATGAGAGGGAAGCGAATGTGGTTGGGTGGGGATTGGGGGGAAGGGGCTGCTAAGGACCTGGCAATGTTTTTTTAACTTAACTTAGGTGGTCATAACATGGGAGTTCACTTTTAACTTTATAATTATTCTTTAAACTATACACATAAGTTACACACACTCTTTTGTATGTAAGATATAGTTCACACACACACACACAAAGGTCAGAACCAGGATGCAGGCACACTGGGCACAGTTCTTGGGTTTTAGAGTACATTAGAATCAGGTGGGAGCTTTTACAAACATTTACCAGCACCACCCCAGGCCTCATCAGAACCTCTGAGGATGGGGCACAGGAATCTGCGTTTTTGATAAGCACCCCAGGTGACCTCAGAGCAGGCAGCCCAGGGCCAACTTTGAGATGCTCTAGGTATTGGTTAAGAGCTGGGGTCCTGATATCAGACAATCCTGATTCTGCCACACCCTGGCTGTGTGACATGGGCAAGGAAGTCAGTCTTTCCAAACCTTGATTTCTGCATCTGTAAAATGGGGATAAAAATACAAGCCACTCCATAGAGTATTTCTGGGGTTAAATTAGATATGGCATGTCAAAGGCAAGGCACAGTGCCTGGCATATAGCAAGTGTTAAATAACTATCATGAGCACAGAAATGCAAGACTGCAAGATAGATGCTGCCGCAGCTCAGAACCTGATTAACACAGAAGGTGAATGGAGAACAGAAAAAAACCTTTAGTGGATGGGATCTGCTTCTCTCCTTCCAGTTATTCTCTCTCCTTTCAGTTACTCACTCAATACACATACAACTGAAGGAAAAAGATGACAGAATTCAAGGAGGAAAAGGGATCCTATAGAAGGCACAGCTGATTGTGGCTATCAGGTAGGTGCCAAGGTGGGTAAAGGAGGATGCAGACTCTAGGAAATGAAGGGGGTGGGAGCCAGGAGGTTTGCTGCCTCAGGAGGTGCACCAGCCAAAGGAGAAAGATCACTGGGATGTGGGTCATGGAAGCACTGCAAAACAAGAATGTGACATCCAGATTCCACCTTCCTAGGAACAGGGCTTGTCCTGGCAGCTAGAGTAAAGGACAGAGCGGGGCATGGTCTCCACTGACGCTGGACATGGGGTCCAGATTGTATTCCCTATTGAGTCCCCACACCCAGCACAGCACCTGGCGCGTACAGGTGTGCAATAAACATTTGAGGAATGAAGGATGCAGCAATGCTGAAAGCCACAACCAGGGCCACATTCACACACAGAAGTGTATCTCTACAGAGCCTGGGTCCTGGCAGAGGTGCTCAGTAGTTGCGGTAAGCTGATAACCAAGAGCTTAAGGTGGGAAAAGTGGTATTGGTGACACTGGCCCACCACCGGTGACAGGGGCCGGAAAATCACAAAGACGACAGGGGTCTTCAGTGAAGTTTTGTGGGAGTGGAGGAGAGAGACACATTTGCACTCCCTCTGCTCTGTCCTGCCATTTCTAAAAGCTGAATTTCCCTCTGGTCCTGCCACCCCTTCTCTCCCCCCAGTTTCCTGCATTCCCGCTGTACCTACTGTCACTTCCATGCCAAGGACTCCCATGTATTTCTGGCCCTGACCTCTCCTCTGAGCCCAGGCTCATACATCCAATTTTAGGTGAGCTCTTCCACCTGGGTGACCCTCAGGTAACTCAGTTTCAACATGAGTAATCCCAACTTCATTACCTTTTGTCTCAATTTTTTTTCTTTTTCCTGACTTCTCCATCTTTGCTTGTGTACCACAACCAAACTCTCCATCACTAAGGAGCCTTATCCCAAACCTTAGAATGATGAGCTCTTCCTCCTCTTTTAGCTGCACCCCACTCTATGCTCCCCTTTAACCACCCACCACCAAAACTATGTGCCCAGTGTTTTAGATTCTATCAGCGCAGGGTTTATTACATTTACTCTCTCCTTTCCATTCCAAATTCCACTTCTCTAATCCCAGCTTAATCACGTCTCCCTTTTCACTTAGACAATCAGGGAAGCCCCCTTTGAGAGGATATTGTACTGTACTCTCCTATACCTTGATAACCACCCCAACTTTCGGCCCTGGCTTGTGGCTTGAGCCTAACCTAATCAGCCTTGGTTATTGGCTCAGGGATGGGCCATTGAAACAATTTGGGCCAATGAGAAGGAAGAGGGGTTTTGGGGGGTTCAGGGGGAAAATATCCTGATCTTCTGTCACAGGGGGACACAGGCTGTCTCAGGATGAAGCTGACAACAGGGAAGACACAGCTGAGAGATAAAAAGATACTGAGTCCACGATGACATAATGGAAACACTTAAATGAAGTCAAACCTGAAATTCAGTCTCTCTAGCTAAACAACTCTCCAGCTAAACAAACCAACAAATTCCCATCACCATTTAAGCCAGTTACTTTCTGATGGCCACACCACTTCCATAATCTCCTTCCTTCATTCATCCCACACACACTGCCAGATCCCTTTTGTGGAATATTCCCATGCTCAAACACCATCAATGGTTCCCCACTGCTGAGAATAATCAAACCCTCACCTTGGCATTCAGGATTCTCCATGGTACAATCTCCACTTAATTTCCCTGCACTATCTCCTGTTATACATCTCATACATTATCAGGGTAAGTGATTTAATTGCTGTGTTCAGCCCAGGACCTGGCACATGGGAAGCAATGTCTGCGTGCAGAGTTGGGGAGGCTGCCGTGGGAGGCTGAGCCAAGATAGAGGGCAAAGCTGGGGCCCGCTGCCCTTTCCTAGGAGGGAGAGGCACTGAATCTAG
>PVKY010011743.1:0-11872 GCA_004027775.1 Bradypus variegatus
TGGAATCCACAGAAACACCCTGTCTGCTGTGTACAGTGTTATGGTGTGGGGCCTGCAATTAGGGCTCAAGATCATATGCTGCCTTGACAACTGGGAAACCAGGAGGGCCTTGAATGGCCTAACTGCAAGTGAGCTCCTACTCAGCTCCCGTGGATCAGGGCCCCTTGCCAGACAAGCCCCCTATCAAGAGGAAGAAGCATAGTACTTGCTTTTCCCTGAATATTGGGCTTCAGGTCCCTGCCAGTCCCCATAATTATCGAAACAACCAATCACATCCTTCTATGGGAACCAGAGACACCTCGTGCTCTTGTAATTACACAGTCTGCCTCCCTCAGCCCTTGATTTTTCACTCCATCCCCGAGTGCAGCCCCCGGGTGGCCCAGCATGGGGGGCAGTATCCTCCTCTCTTGGGCTGTGAGTACATGTGACCAATAAACTCCTGTCCATCTCACCTGTCCAGTGGCGGGTGTCATGTGTTTGGCTATCCCCATATCCTAGAGTAGGAAACCCTCCATTGTCAAGGGGGTAAAGAAAAGGTGATGAAAACAGCTGCCCCCACCTCCACATACACATTTTGTTCTGACTAAAGAAGGGTCTTTCATCTAAACCCTGGATGTGGGGAGAAAATGCAAACAGAGTGGAAATTCAGACTCAAACATATGGATTAAAAGCCATTTGTGGTGCGATGTGTAAACAGGTTGGATGGTCAAGCTCATGTTTCAACTTAGGTAGGCTATGGTGTCCAGCTGCTTCGTCAAGCAAGCACTGGCCTGATGGCTATTTTGAAGATATTTTCTACATTTAAATCATCAGTCAGTTGATTGCATCTATGACTGATTGCTCCACAATCAACAAGGGAGATTGCCTTCAGCCGAGAAGTCTAATCCAATCAATTGAAGGCCTTAAAGGGAGAACTGAAAATTTCAGCAGTTAGAAAGAAGCATTTCTATCTCTACTTCAGCTGGCCAGCTTCTCCTGGAGAATTCATTAAACATTGAAACTTTTACTGGAATTCCCAGCTTGTGGCCTGCCCTATGGGGTTTGGAATTGCCAATCCCCAGTCATGTGAACAAATTTCTAAAATAAAACTCATAATATTTACATTCTATCTGATTCTCTGGAGAACCCTTCTGATACACAGGTGCCACTCACTCTAGGTAAAGCCAAAATGCAGAGACCCCCGTTTCCAGACACTTGCAATCACACTCTTGGCTGGTACAGGTGGCTAAGAGCAGATTTGAGAGCTGGTTTAAAATAGGCTGCCCAATCCCTGTATCACAGCACAGTTTGACTGTGAAACCCAGAAGATATCTACCAGATTTATCTTTCACTGGCTCCAGAAGATGCATGAGGCTAAATTACACCATTAGGAGATTTACCACTGAGAAAATTCAATATATATAGCAAATTCACTAGATCCAGCTGCCATGAAGGAATTCTAACATTAGCTCTTACAAATAGCATGAGATCTCAGAAAAGTTACTGACCTTCCCAACAGCTCTGAACAATGAGGTCTCAGTTTCAAACAAGGACTTCACAGTTGTTGGATTTAAAATACCCACCATTATGTCTGTCAGAATCTCAGGAGGCTGTCTGCCTTCTCTTATCTAGCTTTTGTAGTACTAGCTAGGATAATTATAAAGAGTGATTATCTGCATGCCAAAAATAACCTTATCTGTCAGTGTCCTTGTACTTTGTCATGTAATTAGCAGAAAGGAAAAAGAATTGGCCTGCATTGTCAAGGTGGAAATGGCTTTTCCTGTATCTAAAGGAAACATAAAGAGCAAGATTGAGAGAAAGCAGGAAGGGAGACCTAAATATGCTGATATGGAGCCATCTTTAAGATTTATAATTGATAAAGTGAGGATGAGAACTAAGAGCAGGGTCTGCTACCATGTGTATTTTTTAAGGGGTGAAATATTCTTGGATGTGCCCTAGGTAACTAGAAGGATGGACAGATATACACACACACAACTTCATAAGGACTATCCTTGGATTGAGAACTGAGAGGCTTATATGATGTATGAAAAAGCTAAAAAAAAAAAATCATATCCTCCTCCCTGCCACCCTATATGCTCCTTTTGGGTTGTCTGAACTATTTTAATCATGAACATGCATTGTATTTTTAAACACATGTAATCATTGATTTCTTTCACTGCCCTCTGATTAAATAATAAAAACATTTATACTAACAAGCATTTCTTTCCTACTATGTGTCAAGCATTATACTATGGGTGTTAATCATGTTGTTTTATTTATTCATTATGACCACTCCACAAGGAAGGTACTTATTAAGTAGTCCTGTTTTACAAAGTGGGAAATGGAGGACCAAAAAGGTTTTAAATAATCACCCAAAAACATTAACTAGTTACTTGTCTCTCAAATATGTTCTGTCTGTCCCCAGAGTCTGCTTGCTTAACCACTGCTCTCTATTCCCTTTCAGTTTTATACAGGTTATAGACTTGAGTCTCATATTCATATTTTTATGACCCATTTGTTCAAATCTACAGTGTTTTAAAGGTTGTATCAAGAAAAATTGCGCTGTCGGTTTAGGATAACTTCTAGGAGTACGGTTTTTATTGGAACTCAGGTACCTTAGATTCAGTTCATATTTTAACTCTTTCTCTATCAATAACCAAAGAAGGGATTTTTATTCAGGTTTCCAAACTGCTGACATTATTGTAAAAATAGTGATTTATTTTTCTAATATTGTCACTCTATCTCCAATCTTTCTACTGAATTGTCTGATAACAATTTGCATGTCATTAAAATAATTACTTGCAAATTTTGCTAGTAAAGCTCATCTTGGGACTGTGACATTTCCCCCAAATAAGTGGTAAATGAAGTCAAATTGCATTCATTGATCTAATGTTAAATATTTGCTGAAATCCACTCTCTTCAGCCTTTGGGAAACAAAGGAACTTAGTTTTTGGAGCTCAATGTCAAGCTGCCCAGAGATGCCGTGTTTGACTTGTTAATTCTTATTATAAATTATTAGAGGTCATAGTAATTGGGATTTTTGCAAGAAAGTGCCTGGTTAGAAAATGTATTAATGACAGACAAAATCTGTTTGCCTTTTTCCCCCTTCTCTTCTAGGATCATTAACTATGAGAAAGGAAAATGAGAGTCCTCAAAATTAAAAAGCACATTATTTTAGTGTAGCATTCTTAGGGAAATACAGAATGTTCCACTCATCTGACCTGTGATCAGAGACAGAGAGGGGAGAATCAAGAGCAAAGGAACAGAAGCTTAGATGGAGGCCAGGGACACCCACACACAGGAAACTCAGAACTGGGGTGTGCCACACTGGTGGAAAAGAACTCTCTTCTTTGACACGTCACACTGAATTTACCCAAAGCCTTTTTTCCCCCCAAATCTCTGGGACTCAGGTACTTTTCTTCTTTTTAAAATTCACCTTCTTATTGAGATATTTGTAGATTTACATGGAGTTGTAATGAATAATACAGAGAGATCCAGTGAAACATTTACCATTTCCCCAGAGGTAACATTTTGTAGAACTATATCACAACAAAGATACTGGCTTTGACACAATCCACCAGTCATGCTCAGAGTTCCCAAGTTTTCCTTGTACTCATGTGTGTGTTTGCAAGTGTGTGTGTGTATGTATTTAGCTCTGTAAGATATAATCATATGTGTAGGTCTGTGTTCCCATTACCCCAATCAAGATACTGAAAAAGGTTCCATCAGGAATCCTTCTGTTCTAACTATCAAAATTTCTGTGTGCTGCCCCAGCATCCATCTCTCTTTGGCTAAGCCGCTTGCCTCAACACTGACCTTTGGCAGAGTTCATCAGCAGCTTTCCAGCCCTGGGGCATGAACTCCCCCAGAGCCCAAACCCCAAATCCACATCTGTGGCCACCACCCATACCACCCACACACCATGTAACGCTTGGGATTGGCTATTTCCAGTCAGCATAATTCCCTGGAGAGTCATCCAAATTGTTGTTTGTCTCCACAGTCTGTTCCTTTTTGTGCTGGGTGGCCTTCCATGGATGGATGGGCCCCAGTTTGTTTAACCAGACGCCATCTGATGACATCTAGGATCTTTCCAGTAATTGACTATTACAAAACAAACAAACAAACAAACAAACAAACAAAAACAAAGATGCTATGAACATGCACGTACAGGTTTTTGTACAAACATATGTTTTCACTTCTCTAGGACAAATGACTTGAGAGATGCATATGAGATATGAGAGGTCAGCTACAGACCAGTGATTACAAATGTATCCTGGGAAATGCCTAATAATAACACACATTACACAAAAAGAATTAGTGAGTATATGAATATGCGTGACATGTGCATCAATTCTACACATACTTCAGTTGCGGGGCTCCACTGATAGGAAATGTGTGCTGTAACTAGAAAGGCCACACTTTCTTATGAAAACATACGCATCACTGAGCACATGTTTTATGTTTGTGATCACCAATTTATATCTTATATTCTTTTCTCATAACTTTAATAAACAGCTATGATCATAATCAATGTTTATTGTATATTAAATATTTATGACTCAAAACCACTTTTTAAATGAATCTTTCCCATCTTCTGGAGTTACATTAAATCCCATTAGCCTTTCTAGGTGTTCTAGAAATATAATTTTATGAGTCCCATAATCAAAACAGTGAGAAACATAGTTACAGATAATAAATCATTAGGTGTTAAGATTAGAGAAGATACCTGCAACAAAATATCATTACAAAATCAATGGGATAACAAGGGAGATATCTCTGGCACTTCAAGAAACATATAAATGTGTGTTAATATAATCTAATATGCAGGCAATTAGTACTATAGTTAAATATTAATGATTAAAGGCACAGAATGAATAATACTATGCTTTCCCACAAAACATTCCTAAATAACAGAGCAAGAGTCCAAACAAAAATTTGTTATTTTTATTTTCCCAAGACATTATCACTGCAATAAGGAAAAATACTTGATGAATTTTAGGCAAGTCTGAAGGTTCAGTGAATTCACCTATATTGTGTTTGTATTAATACTTAAATCATTAGTATGAAAAAGTTACCATAATGTTATATACTATATGTATTCCACTTTTCTAAAGATCAGTGGACTTCAAACCGTGTCCCAAAGAACCCCAGGTCCCAGAGTGGCTATGAGTACAGGGGAAATTGGGGGACGAGGTCATCTGATGTGTGGTTCATGAGCTCCCAAATGGAGAAGCATGGTTTCTGTTTAGGTTCCAGGTTAAATGGCCATGCTGTTAACAAGAGCAACAAAAGCACAAAATAAAGAGAAAGAACTTGGCACAGATGACAAAGGGGTGTATCTGCCAGGTTGTTCACTGGTGACAGGGTGACTGAAAGCACCGAGGAACTGTTCTTAAGCTATACAGAGACACTTAATTAACCTCCATGATGTTATCAGAAACCTCTTTTCTTCCTTTCCTTCTGCCTTCCCCATCAACTTGCCTTTTCTCCTAAGACATTTACCTCCCAGTCCCCAGGTGGCTGCCTCACATCCATGTCACACCTGACAAACAGCATGTAAACCAGGAAGAAACATATGGTGGATTACAAAAAGAAAGGCTTCATGTGTTAAGGGGAAAATAGTTCCTCCCAATGTTCCCCCCACACACACACCTGTAGACTTCCTTTTATGTTCCAATGACCAGAAATGTGCCCCATGCCCACCCCTAGACCAATCTCTGGAAAAGGGGAGCAGGGTTGCCACGACTGCCTCTCGGGCTGGGAACATGGGCAGCCCCACAAAATTAGGGCTCTGTGAGCAGGGTGAAGGGACAGGGCAGTCAAGGCAGGATAAGCCCAGTTTCATGAAGCTACTCACTTTGATTCCATTTCCTGGCACTAAAGGTGAAGGTGGGGATGGGGGGGACAAAACATTGAGTTGGGAAGTGATAATTACCCAAATAAATTCATAGCAATCAACATCAATTAAGTTCACAAGGAAAAAACACATCATAAGTGGGAACTGTCCTCAAGGAGAAAAAAAATTGGGGTGCTAATACCTTTCTTCTAAATTTAAGCTCTAGTTTTCCGAAAAATTGCTCTTCCAAGATATATCATTACCACAAGAATTGAGCTCCTTGCATTACACATGGTCAACACAAACCCAGGTCAATTCATCAGGATAGGTGTCAGCAAACTGCGGCCTGACAAAATCCAGTTGGCTGCTTATGTTTATAAAGTTTTATTGAAACACAGCCATGTCCATTTTTTTTGTGCACTACGGTTGCTCTTGTGCTCTAACAACAGAACTGATTAACTGCAGCAGAGACCTTCTGCTGAAAATATTTGCTAGCTGGTCCTTTGTAAAGAAAGTTGCTTAAAATCTGCATCAGAAACCATAAAAGCAATTCTAGGAATGAAATATTAGGAAATGTTTTTTAAAATAACTTTGAGTCTGTAGTGTAGACTGGCATAATTCCTTCCCAGTCACTGGGGAAATTGGTAACCTGAAAAATATTTTAGGCAGAGATAAAACTGCTTTGCTTTAAAACTGCATTCACTGTCACCTCTATAGAGCCTTCTGAGCCTTACTAAACCTGGTCGTTTCATGATTAGGTCACACTGCACAGCCATTAAGAGACGTTCAGACATTCTTTTCAAGCTGAAAACAGCTGCAATTATAACTTTGACAAATACATTGTTCAGGGTGCAATCAGGGGACAGAAATCATATTGTTTATTTGAACTGGAAAATTAACATTAAAATTTTTTAGCTGTTAGAAGGTGGTAAACTTAAAAAAGTGGTGAAAGAGAACTCTAGCGGTCCAGAAGTGGCAGATGAAAAGGGCTGTTACTGTCTCTAAACCGAGGAAAGGCGCACAGTAAAGGAACTAAGGCCTATGCAGAGAACTTTCTGCCGGTCCCCATGGGAATGTGCAGAAGGCTGTTGGTGGGCCTGGGCAGGCCCTGGTCTGCAAAGGGCCCCGCATTGCTAGAGCATGTGGGTGGCCAACGTCGCTGGGACGAAGCTGCAGGTGGGCGAGCAGGTGGGCTCATCTGCACAGCTCACTGAAGCCCACACTGCCTTCCTGCCATAGCCTTACAGTGTTGCTACAGCGCCCTCTATTGATGAACTCTAGCATTTTGCAAATTGACAAAGCAGAAGTGTTTACGCGATCCAGCCGCAGTATCATGCAGTAAGGCAGAGGGGTGGATTTGGAGCTGAAACATAATAAATTGATAACTGGCAAGGCAATTCAAGTATAGCCTCTCAAAACCATATCCTGCAAAGCTCACATACTGTGGTGGCACTAAATTTACAGGAACCACATCTATGTGTCTCAGAGAGACAAGCCAAGAGGAACTATAGCCAGCACAGATTCATCGCTGAAGAAGTGACTGTGGGTTCATGAGAAAGGGTCATCACACTCACACAGCCATTTCTGTGATGAACACATCCTCAATTCCAGAGTTCCTCAGGAGTTACTAAAGTTTTCAAGACTCTTCAGGGAGTAAAGAAGTGTGATGCCACATGAGTTATGAGTCCCAGTGAGAGGAATATAAAGTGACATCAATCAATCACTGCAGTGAAGGCCATCGTTTTTCCATCAGACTAAATGACAACAACCAAGAGACAGCTATGAGAACACACTGAGGCTACGTGGCAGGTCTTCAGTGTGTCCTTTTCAAATTAAGGTAGCCCGTGCTGTGTCAGTTTAGGTCCTCCAGGACACAGAGACCAAGGCAGAGTAATAAGTGCAAGGGTTTTACTGAGGGTGTCTTCTGTGAAAGATCATGGGAAAGGAGCAGGAGTGGAATGGAAAGCACTGACAACGTAGGTCTGACACCTGTGAAAGGAGAGGTTGAAGGATGGAAGACTAGGTTGGCAGACCCCAGATCGAAGTGCATCTCTGATAAAGTATCGGCCAGTCCAACAGGGATCTTCTGTGAAAACCACCCATGGACAGGTAACAACAGCCAGGCCCCAGAGTACCGACCATGCTGCAGGGGTTGCTGCAACAGGGAGGCCAGCAGGGGGCGCTACTTGCAACAATACGTTCTTGACAGGAACTCTGAAAGATGATTCCATTGCAGCCACAACCTCCTTTTACAAAATACTTGATTGTAAAATATTTTAAATTGCAAAATAGGCAATCACTGCAGCAACATATGTAAATAAATTTAAGAAAAATTAAAATTGCCCAAATCCTATCACACATGAAAACCAAAAATCTCTGAATATTTTGTAACAGTTTCCAAGTAAATGTGAACCTATAAATACATAGCTATACCTGATTGAAGGGTACCACCAATGATGCCTTAAGTTCCTAATGTTTCAAAAAAGATTACTAAGGTGATGACACATATAAAAAGGTACAACCTCAAACCAAATTTAACGTTGAGAAAAAGGAATAGCTGATGTTTTTCTGATTTATTAGTTATGGGTATTAGGCCCACATTTATATGATTGGTGTGTATTTTACACACTGAACTCTACTATAGCCTATTAATACCTTTTTGCCTGAGCTGACACCTCATTGGAAGCAATTTTAAAGTGCTTGCCCATTGCAGTGCTATCTCAGTTTTATAAGACTTCCAGCATCTTTTACAGGCCAAGCCAACACCTTTTAAATATGTCTCCTCTACTGAAATCAATAATCCATTAGTCCAATGAATTATCCGACTCCTCTAAAGGTGAGAAATGCCTTGTTTTTTTAAATGGCCCCAGCTGGATGCCTTCTACCCCTAAGTCCTGGCTAGTTACACATGCCCACTGGATGCTCACGTATTAGCAGGTTTCTGGTCATGCTGGGGTTAGTGTATTTTGGTAAAAGCCTAAACAATCAAGACAGCAGAGCAACTTTTCCCTCAAACAAATTAATTCAGCATACATATAAAATCCTTTTCCTTGGAAATGGACTAAGCAGGTGGCTGCAATTTTTATCAATTAATGTGTGACCCTGTTGCTGTAACTTCCATTTTTTCTTCCTTAATGATAGTTTTTTAACAAAACTGCTGATATACAAGTATTTATACTGCTTGTTTTTTTTTTCTATGTCCATCCTTGCTCATGGGAAATTTTAATAAGAAATGTAACCATATCTCACTATCAACTGGAAATCTAATGAGCAAAAAAGTGAATGTGTTTCATACATGCACACACACATATACAGCATTTGTAGAAACTATGGGTATGGTCAAATTGTAATCTTACACTGTGGACTTGTGTAATTTTCTTCTGCCCATCTTTGTGCTATCATTACAATCAAATTTCTTTCTCCTAAAACATGGAGATGAAATTTAAAACTAAAAGAAGCACAATGAAGGCATATAGTAGCTGATGTATGAAGTTAATGCAAAATTAGATGTGTTGCAAATACGGAATAATTACAAACAGTGATGAGATATGTTGTTTTCCAGTAACTAAATGTTTTCATTTTTTATTTGCAGAGTTACTGATCCACAAAAGTGTCCCTGGCAAGGACTTGAAGTAGGTAAATGTTGTTATGACTTCAGAGGAGTGGAATGAAGAGTGTTAACTGTAGCTTAGTAGACATCAGCAATGCACTTAGCCCCACGTCCACGTAATACTCTTTCATTACACCTAACAGTTTTATACTGTTTATACTTTCAAGGCTGATGCATGAACAGACACAGATATCCCTGCCACCAACACCAATATCATCAGGACCACCAACATCACCATCACTACCAACTCTATCACCATCGCCCCCACCACCATCACCATCACCATCAGCACCAACTCCATCACCATCAACCCCACCACCATCACCATCACCACCAACTCCATCACCATCGCCCCCACCATCACCATCACCACCAACTCCATCACCATCACCCCCACCACCATCACCACCAACTCCATCACCATCACCCCCACCACCATCACCACCAACTCCATCACCATCACTCCCACCACCATCACCACCAACTCCATCACCATCACTCCCACCACCATCACCATTGCCACCCCTCATTGTGACCACCACCACCACCATTACCAACACTACTTCCTTTTCCGAGACTGTTCCCACAGTTCTCCCTAAGCCACTGTGCCTATACAGGTAGCACTGGGTCCACTACCAATTCAATACCCCAAATCAGGTTGTATTAATCTTGTCTCATTGTACTGGTGGTTGCCATGGCTTCCTCAATGAGGAAAGAAGAACACCCTGCTCTGGTCTCCTGATGTGAAACCTGATGTTGCCAACAAGTAACTGCTTGGCTTGAGGTATGACACCCCACTTATCCATGGCCCCCAGGTTTTCCAATCTCTAAATTCAGAATCCTGAAGTTGACAACATCTCAGGTTTCTTCCAGATGTAAATATCTATACTCATGATTTTGGTGAGGAAATACTTACAGATAACCAAAATACTCCTTGGCAGTCTTCACAAAGAGAGCTGCCTTTCCTTAAATGGAATATTGGAGTCCCTAGGATGACCCCCAGGTACTCTGTTCTCCTGAGTGTGGGAATCACCTGGGACTTGCATCTAACAGTACAATATGATAAAAGTGAAGAGGATGTGCAGATGATTTCATTGAGATCAATAAAATTCATAAATCAACCACTACCCTGATCAAGAAAAAAAAGTTAAGGTACAAATTATCAGCAGGCAGAGTAGGGACATTGCCACTGCCTGTGCAGAAATTTACAGGATAAATAAAGTATATTATGGACAATACTATGCCAATAAACAATAAAGTCAAGAACAGATGAAATATACAAAGTCCTTGAAAACCACATGCTACCAAATCTCACTTAGAAACCGATATTCTGATTAGCTCTATATCTTTTAAAGTAATTGACATTTTAGTTAAAAAGGTTATCACCAAGCCTACTCCAGACCCAGATGGTTTCACTGGAGAATTGTACCAGTACTTAAATGAAACAATACCAATTCTGCACAAAGTCTTTCATAAAATAGAAGAGGAAGGAACACTTCCCATCTCATTTTATGAGGCCAGCATTATCCTGATAGCAAAATTAGACAAATATAAGCAAAGAAAACTACAAACCATACTAAATGTTGGCAAGGATGGAGAGCAACTGGAACTCTCCTATATGGTTGCTGGAAACATAAAATGGTATAACCACTTTGGAGAAATTCCTGCAGTTTCTCAAAAACTTATGACCCACAAACAATTTCAAAGACTTAGAATGAAAAAAAAGAATGTTAAAATACCTCACTAACTTTTTTTACATTTATTGAACATTGAATTGTTAATATTGACATATTGCATTAAATAAAATACATTATTAAACTTAAAAAAAGAACTTGTGACCCAACAATTCCACTCCTAGGTATTATCCAAGAGAAATGAAAATAGAAATTCATGCAGAGATTTGCACGTGAAGGAACATGGCAGTGTATTTTTTACAACCCCAAAATGAAAACACCCTCAATGTCCATCATCTGATGCACAGATACATTGTGGTCTGTCCATACAATGAAATAATACTCGGCAATACCCACAGCATGTAGACGAATCTTGAAATAATTATGTTAATTTTTAAAAAGCCAGACCCTCCAAAAGACAAAAGAGTACATAACATAGGATTCTATTTATGTAAAACTCTAGAAAATGAAAATGAATCCGCAATGATGAATCATCTCCTGGTCTCTTTCCAAAGGGTCCTGCAGCCAGTTACCATGGTAACTGTGCAGTGAACAAGGAAAATACCCAGGCTTTTCAAGGAATTTTGGACATGGGATCTGAGGGGACACTGATACCGGGGGGATGAAATGTCGGATAGCATGGGGCCTTTGGAGGTCAGGAACCCCAGGATGTGCACCCATGGCCTCCTCTATAAAATGGGGATCTTGACAGCATCTGCCTCATAGAGAACAGTGAGAACTGAGATGCTCCCCAGAAAAGACCACATCGTCATC
>PVKY010011744.1:0-11856 GCA_004027775.1 Bradypus variegatus
CAAACCACGTGGCTTGAAGCAAACGGAAATGCATTGTCTCACAGAGCTGGAGCCTGGAAGTCCAGAATCAAGGTGTCAGCGGGGTCCTGCTCCCTCTGAAGCCTGGAGGGTGGAATCTTCCTTTGTCTCTTCCAGCTCCTGCTCCCTCCAGCTTCCTGGCAACCCTTGGCCTCGTTGGCGTGTGGAGGCAGTGCCCGAGCCTCCATCTCTGTCCCGTGTGGTCTTCTCCTTCGCCTCCATCTTCACACGGCCACCTTCTCCACTGTGTCTCTGTCTCTTCTCTCCTTCTAAGGACGCCAGTCTCGATGGATTAGGGACCTGCCTTATTCTGGTTTGACCTCATCTTAATTGAACCCATTCCATCTGCAGCGATCCTATTTCCAAATAAGGTCACCTTCTGAGGTCCTGGGGGTTAGGACGCCAGCATATCTTTTGGGGGACACAATTTACCCTGTAACAGCAAGGAAGGATCTTCCCTAGAACCTTCGGAAGGAGTGAGGCCCCGCTGACACCTTGGTTTCAGACCCCAAGCCTCCAGAACTGCGGGAGAATGCATTCCTGTTGTTTTAAGCCACCAGAGTGTTGTACTTTGTTACAGCAGCCACAGGACACTGATACATCCCCCATGCCAACCCACCAACCAGGGAAGCAGGCCTGCCCACCGGTGCAACCCCGCCCACACCAGGCTTACCCTCCTGGCATTTGACTAGGGCCTGCTCCCAAACCCAGAACTCGGTTTTGCCAGGTGCTGAGATGTGGAGTGTGCAAACTTGGCTAGGCTGCTTGGAGGTGGAGGTGGGGATGAGCTTCCCATCCCTGCAAGTGCCCAAGGCAAGGCTGGCCTGGATGGGGCGTGCTGTGGACGGGTGGCCGACTGTGGATGGCGTGGGGGGAGTGTCTCTGTTTGCCCTCCAGGTCCTGCTCTGTGCCCTGGGCAGCTTGACCTCTGCATCAGGAGGCTCTCTTGTCCTCTGGCCTTTACCTGGACTTGGCCAAGGGGGCAATCACAGGAGACCAGAAGGGGGAAGGAGAGAGCAGCCAGGTGTCCATCCTTCGCGGTCACAGGTTGGCGATGGTCACCTTCCTCTCCCGAAAGGGCCCAGCCCCTATCAGGTGGCTCTCTGCAGACATCACTCTCTCTGGTTCTGACCACGGCTCCGTCTCCTTTTGCTGTCAGCCCTAGTGGTGGCAATGGCTTCCCACTCTGCTAGTTCCCGGCGGGACTTTTTCCCCTCCTCACTAACCTCTCCTCAGCTACCCTTTGGAAGATGCCATCTGTTTCCTTTCGGGACCTAAACTGATGCAAACAGGAAGGGCGGGACCCCAGCCTCCAGGACCCGGCTGTTCCCAGATGCCGTGGCTTGCGCTCATCTTGCCGGCCTCGCGTTTCCTCCAGGCTGGCTCCTCCGGGTGCCAGGCCTGCACGGAGCTCCCGCCAGCCTTGTTTATTTATTGAGCAACATGCAAGCACAGTTTCCTTTTGTGTTTAATGTGTCAGCGTTTTAGCGAATTCGGACTTCAAGGCTTGGATTTTGTTGACAATAATGAGATCACCCAGACAATTATTGTTTGATTTTTTTTTCAGTTTGCCAGAGAGAGGAAGATTAAAGAAAAGTTAAGAAGCTTTGGCTGTTTCCTGTTATCCATTTGCTGGGAGGGGTGTGGGTAGGCTGAGGGACCGGAAAGAGTAGAATATCTAACCGCTTAAAAATGTCCACTTTTGGAGACATCAGACTGTCCACCCCCAAACAGACTTTGCTTGTGCATGGAGCTGCCCCTGCGGATAGTCTGGAAGGTGCTTGGAAAGTTCCTCTCTCCCCAGCTGCTCTCCCACCCAGGCCACAGGGTCTCGAGTCCATCGGTTCCAACAGCCAGGCCTCTGACTCTACCAGAGCAACGGATGCAGAGCAGAATACTCAACACGGAGTTTTCACTGTTATTATTATCGTCGGGAGTCTTGTCCTTATGGTTTCACAAGACACTAACTTTCTGGCTTCACTCCTCTGGCCTCAGTTTCCCCTCTGGAGAGTGAGGGGTGATTGAACCAGATGGTCCAAACCCACTCGGCCCTGGCCTCCACTGCTGATGGCGGCTCCCCCTCAGTTTGTGTGGCTGGATTTATCAGATGTAGAAGGGGCCTTAGACCCTGGGGAGAGGGGGTGAGGGTGCTGAAGGAGAGGGAGGGTGCTGGGGAGGGAAGCCTGGTGCCTGAGCCCCCTTTACCCCTTCTGGTGCTCCTGAGAGACCCAAGCTCCTGAACACAGGCCTTGGCTGGGGGTGCTCAGGGCACCTCCCTAGGGGTCCCGAGGAGAAGCAGAGGTGCAGGAAGGGCAGGGCAAGGCTGGAGGGCTCTCTGCTCTCTTCTGCTCCCTCTCCATCTGGGGTTCCTAGCTGGGCCCCCTTCTGAATACTAACCCCCAAGCCTGAAAGGAGAAGCCCATTTGATAGTCCTCCCCCGGGTCACCCTTTCCCTTTGCTTGCCATCTTCCCTCTTGCTCCCTTCCACCTCCTTTTCAAGACCTCCTGCTTCTGTGACGTTGGTGTCTGTCCCTTCTCCTCACCACCTCCCTCCAGCCTCCTCTTCCCCCAGGTTGTCACTCCAATGGTCTGCGGTGGCATCGGCACATCCAGACAACCTACATGGTGTGGGGCCTTGGAAGGTGTCTTAGTTTGCCAGAGTTGCTTTAGCAAATTTCTCAGACCAGATGCCTTAAACAGCAGGAATTTACTGGTTCACAGTTTGCAGGCTGGAAGGCCATGCCTTCCCCAAAGTCTGGAGTGTTCAGTGGTGGCTTGATGACAATCAGTCTCTCTCTCTCTGCCACTTGGCCCTCTGTCTTATGTCCTCCTGTGGCTTCTACTTCCATGTCCAAATTTCCTTTGCTTATAAGGACGTCAGCCATACTGGATTCAGTGTGACCTCAGCTTAATAGGATCTTCAAAGATCCTATTTGCAAATGAGGTCACAGCAATAGGACTGGGGGTTAGGAATGGATCATGTCTTTGTGGGGGGCATGATGCCATGTACAGAAGGTGACATGGGGGCAAAGCTGTTTGCCACTGAAAGAATAAAAAGAAGAATGATACAGGGTGGGGGTGTGTGAGGAGGATTCAGAGTTTTAATGCAAGACAAATGCTGGACAAATGGAGAAACTGAGGCCCAGAGTGAAAAACAGAACCAACATCTCCCAGCCTGGTTCTGAATGGCAGACTCCCCCCCAGCCCTCGTTCCAAACACGGTCCAAGAAGTTGTCCTGTTCTGGGTCAAAAGAAGAAAAGCAAGGGTAGCATATGAGGTTTTCATGAACCCTTTTTTTAAAATCCTGAGTCAGTCCTTCCTGTTTTTGGTGTTCATATGTCTTTTTTTGATGAAATCCTGGTCATAAGGGTTCCTGATTTCTTTTTTTAAATATCTTCGCTTGGAAAAAAGAGAAAAGTCTTAAAAATTGACGATATTATATTGATAAGCCAAAACTGGGTAAGAGTTCACTGTTCCAGGATGGCCAATGTCTGGGAGCCTCTGCTTTCCAGCACAGTGAGAAGGGGTGGTCTAGCATTTGCTAAATTCCTCTACTGATGGGGAGCTCACAACCTCCCCTTGAATGTGGTTCTGGGGAACATGGGCTCAGGGAAGCCAAGGCTCGCAGCACCCCCCTCTCTCCAGGTCCCAGCCTGCAGATGGAACCAGAGCCCCGTCCCTGGGGGAGGAAGTTCACGACTCAGCACGAGCCTTTCTGGCTATCGACACCTCTTTCAGCTTTCCTCGCTGTGGGGCAGACAAAGGACAAGATTTTCCTGCCCAATCAAATGATTATGGGTGGTTTTGACTTTCTTTGCTGTTGTTTTTTTTTGTTTTTGTTTTTTTGTTTTGCTATTGCCTGAATTTTTACAATGAGCAGAATAATTTTTAAAAATTTTTTGAGTTTTATTGAGAAATATTTGCACACCATACAACCCATCTGAAGTCCACAGTCCATGGCTCTTATTATAATCACAGAATTGTGCATTCATCACCACAATCAATTCAGAACATTTTAATTTCTCCAAAAAGTAAAACCCCTTATACCCCCATCCCCCACCCTTTTGACCCTTAGCCTTGGTGAGGTACATTTGTTACACTTGGTGAAAGAACATAAACTGTTATGTTAACTATAGTATCTAGTTTGCATTAGATGCATTTTCCTTATATACTACCCTATTCTAAACTCCTCATAATAGTGATGTACATTTATTCTAGTTCATGAAAGAATATTCTCATGCTTGTACTGCTAATCACCGTCATCATCCACACAGGGCTTGCTGTGTTCTACAGCCCCATGTTCCATCCTCTACCTTTCATTTTAGTGACATACATAACCCTAAACTTCCCCTGTCAACCACAGTCACACACATAATGAGAATAACTTTATAGCCACCCCTAATCATCTCCATCTTGAAAAACATACATCCATAAACCCTTGCTCTCCAGTTTCAAAGGTAGTCATAACTGCTCACAGTACTGAATGGGAAAACCCAGAAAAGGACAACGAAAACTGCCATCTCCCCCATCAGAAAATGTCGGCTCGCATTATGGGTCTTTCTCGTCCATTCTTAAGACCACTTAGAAACGATGGTCACCAACAGCCACTCTACAGAAGGTGCCCTTAGTGCAGGGAGCAAACACCTTTGCTTTGAGATGAGCCCTGGGGACAGGGACTAAGTCTGGTCTGCCTCCAGCTTCCTCTTCCGCCGTCAGGCAGCCCATCCTGCCCCCCTCCCCGACTCCAATGCCAACCCGGTAGGAGCTCTTTTGATAAATATTTGTGGAACTGAATAAAAAAGCAGAACAGAAGAGCAAGCCCCCTGGGAGGTGTGCCTCTGGCTCCCAGGCCTCCAGGAGAACTCTGCTTGATGGACTTTGACAGACAGGGGTTTGTTTCTTCATGTTGTTTGCTCCAAACACAGCTTAGACCCCTAATCATCTCAAATGACCTGAAATGGTTTCCCAAGCAACCTGGGCAGAACCTAGGGGGCCTGGAGGGCACTCGGCGGCCCTGGGCCTCTGGGGCAAGAGCCCCTCCACCGCCCTCCACCCCTGCACTGGCAGTCACAGATTCCAGAAGGCCAGCAGATGCCTGATGCCTGGGGGTAGGGGAGTGAGCCGTGTGCTGGGGTGTGGGAGGGCTGGGTAGGGGAAGGGGGTCCAGCCTGGGCCTGGGGCATTGTCTGCAGAGTGGTTAACCTAGGCAAGGAGGAGGAAGCAGCCAATGGCAGCTGGGGACACCTATGAGCACAAAGAATGGGGTCATTCTTCCAGAAAGCTGAGTGCTTCGAATTGGGGTAACTCCGCAGGGGCAGGGGCTCCTGACCACTGTTTGTCCAGGGCAGGGCAGCCTGGGGGCTGGTGCCCAAGCATGGCCGGAGTTCCCTACAGAAGTGGCCAGACCCAGAGTGGAGGGGGAGCGGGCACTGGGTGCTGTGCAGTTCTGGGATCTGGGGCTCTGGGGACCTGGGATGCCTTCCAGTCATCAACAAGGAAGGGAAACTGAGGCCCAGAGAGGAGCCAGGAATTTCCTAGTCAGTAGCGGAACCAAGACCTCAATCCACGTGCTGCTGGCAATGGCTCTGTCCTGTAAGAGTGGGTTTGAGTCCCGGTTCGATCACTTACTAGGTGTGTGTGTGAGACCTGGGGCCTCAGCTTCCCTATCTGAAAAATGGACATAAGTGCAGTCCCCACGGAGCTGATGCAGGATCCACGGCTAATGTGTGCCAGGGCACTTTTTAATGTACTATTTGCAACTGACTCCCAAATCTGGGTCCTAAACACTCTAGCATGCTGGTCTCCAGGCCCACGGCTCTCTCAGCCACCTCTCCGTCCCACTCCTCCTCCCAAATCCTCCTCCTGGGGGCCAACTGCTCTTTCCCTGTTTTGTCCCCATTTCCTAATGGAGGATCACTCCACCCCCCGCGTCACCCCTAAGATTCTGTTTGTCCTTTCAGAAGAGTGTGGCTGTGGCAAAGGCCTTACTTCTGGGAAATCCAGTTCAGGGCAGGGCTTGCTGGCTAAGGAGAGAATTAGCAGAAGTTCCCAGGGATGGGTCACTTGTCGCCAGGAGTCTTGGCAAGGAAATCACCATCTCTGTGCACCAATCGTGTACCCGGCATGTTACAACCATTGAAGCCTCACAAAAGCCCTGTGATATTAGGGTCATCAATTCCCATTTTACAGATGAGGACACTGAGGCCCGATTTGCCAGAAGCTCTTTCCTTTGGATCTTCTGCTTCTATCTGGCCTGAATCCTCTGGGCCTAGGACCCTGTCCTTTTCCTCTCCTTGACTGGGCACTTTCAGGGCAGGTCCTGGTGCCCTCTGGCAGGTGGGCTCAGCAGGCATTTGGCTGTCACCAGCTCTGTGGGGGCCCAGGTGCGAGGAGACCAAGAGGGCCCCTGCTGAAGACCCTGTGTTCTAGTTTGCTAATGCTGCCGGAATGCATAACACCAGAAATGGATTGGCTTTTATAAAAGTGGCTTTATTTAGTTACACAGTTGCAGTCTTAAGGCCATAAAGTGTCCAAGGTAGCACATCAGCAATCAGGTACCTTCACTGGAGGATGGCCAGTGGGGTCCAGAAAACCTCTGTTAGCTGGGAAGGCACATGGCTGGCGTCTGCTCCAGAGTTCTGGTTTCAAAATGGCTTTCTCCCAGGACGTTCCTCTCTAGGCTGCAGTTCCTCAAAAATGTCACTCTTAGCTGCTCTTGGGGCGTTTTTCCTCTCTTAGCTTCTCTGGAGCAAAAGTCTGCTTTCAAAAGCTGTCTCCAAAATGTCTATGTAAACTACAGCTCTTCTCAGCTCCTGTGCATTCTTCCAAGTGTCCCTCTTGGCGGTAGCAAGCTCACTCCTTCTGTTGGAGCTTATATAGGGCTCCAGCAAACTAATCAAGGCCCGTGCTGAATGGGTGGGGTAATACCTCCATGGAAATTATCCAATCACAGTCATCACCCACAGTTGAGTAGGGCGCATCTCCATGGAAACAGTCAAAGAATTACAGTCTCATCAACACTGATACATCTGCCCACACAAGATTACATCAAAGATAGTGGCGTTTTGGAGGACATAATACATTCAAACTGGCACACCCTGGTTCTAAGTACATGCAGGGTGTGGGACTGAAGGTGTCATTGCTGAGGCATCTTACTGCTGTTTTCATAGCAGCTTGGACCTCACATTGGGTGGCCGTCTATTTCCATGCAGAGCCAGGGCCTTGAAAACCCCCATGGGTGTTTCCTCTCTCCCTGCCAGGTCCATGAAGTCAGAGGAAACATAATCCACTCTTGTCCCCACCTCAAGAAGTCTAAGGCTCAGCTGAAGCCGTCCTGTTTTTGGTAGATGACGGGTTCCCCTCACCTGTGAGCTCCTATTCCCTAAATGCACAGGTGCCAGCTGGGCTTCTGGAGGTACAGAAATTCTCAGGCCTGGCCAATTCCACAAAGGGCTGGGGAGTCCCGCTCAGTAGGCGCCCTCAGCAGCCTGCCATTGTGAACCTTTAGCAGCTGCAGTCCTGGCTGCTCTGCTTTCCTTGACCTGTTTCCCAAAGTTCACAGGATGCTGTTGGCTTCATGGAACAGAGAACCCAAAGAGTAATGGATTTGACCACCAGGACATTTACTATCTCACGTAAAATCAGCCCAGCAGCATGGTAGCTCTGTGTTGCTCTGCAGTGCCCAGGTCCCCAGTTCTGTCTCTTTGTTCTCCCCACTGCCCTGAGCAACCTCATGGCCCTAGGAGGGCTGCAGCACCTCCAAGCATCGCATGTTCATGTGTCACCATCCAGGGGCAGGCAAATGGTTGGTTTTCTCTCATGTGCCTCCTCTAGAGATTCTCTCAGAACCACCCCTTCCTCCAGGCCACCCCTTCATCTCACCTCTCTTGGGCCAGAATCAACAATATGGTAGTTCTAACCCAATCACTGCAGGGCGGGACAGAATTGCCATGATGGGCTTCGACTGACCAAGATTCACCCCGGGGCTGGAGCCCAGACTCCTTCTGAAACCCATTTCCCTAGCTCTGAACAAAGGTTAGGGAGGACAAAGAGGGTGAAGAGGCCACAAAAAGTGTCTCACACGTGCACACACAGTTGATCTCACTATTTGTGGATTCTGTGTTTGTGAATTTGCCTCCTTGCCAAAATTTATTTGTAACCTCACAATCAATCTATGTGGCTTTTGTGGTCATTTGCAGACATGTAGAGTTGAAAACTTTGAGTTGCCTCATGCACATGCTCCCAGACGAGGGAGAGAAAGGTGATGCTCTGCCTCCTTGTTCCAGCTCTCTTGCAATATTTTTAGTGCCATGTTTTTAGCATTTTTGTGCTTTTTGTTGGTGATTTCACTGTTTAAAGTGGCCCCTGAGTGTAGCGCTGCAGTGCTGTCTAGTGTTCCTAAGTGCAAGAAGGCTGTGATGAACCTCACGGAGGAAACACACGTGTTAGACAAGCTTTGTTCAGGCAGGAGGTAGAGCGCTGCTGGCTGTGGGTCCAATGTCAATGAAATCAACAATATATACTAAATAAGACTTCTTCATGAAATAAAGCTTCAGTGGCTGAGAGATTTCAAATGGAGTTGAGAGGTCGCTCTGGTGGACATTCTTATGTAATAGACAACACTTTTTAGGTTTTACTGTATTGGAATAGCTGGAAGTAAATACTTGAAAATACCAAACTCCAACCCAGCAGCCTTGACTCTTGAAGACAGCTGTATAACAGTGTAGCTTACAAGGGGTGACAGTGTGACTGTGAAAACCCTGTGGATCACACTCCCTTTACCCAGTGTATGGATGGATGAGTAGAAAAATGGGGACAAAAACTAAATGAGAAATAGGGTGGGATGCGGGGATGATTTGGGTGTTCTTTTTTACTTTTATTTTTTATTCTTATTCTGATATTTTCTGGTATAAGGAAAATGTTCAAAAATAGATGGGGGTGATGAATGCACAGCTGTATGATGGTACTGTGAACAGCTGATTGTACACCATGGATGATTGTATGGTATGTGAATATATCTCAATAAAACTGAATTTAAAATAAAAAAAATAAGGTTTCTTCAAACAGAAAACACATAAAGCAAGGTTATATATTGATGGGTTGACAAAAATGTTGTGACCAGAGGATCAAAGGAACCTGATCCTATATTTCCCTTAGGAGTGTCAGTTCAGTATTTGCTGATTCAGTGTTTGTGGCAACTTTACAGAATATATCCACAAATAATGAGAATCAAATATATAGATGTATATATATGTATACACACATACATATACATGCATGAACAAATATTTTTTGTTGTTATTTCCTTAATTTTTAAAGCACTTACTTAGAAATTAAAAAAAAAATTTTAATGCTGGATGCCTTCCCCCACCCCACCAAGATCCTGGCTTAATTGGTTGGGGTATATCCTGGGCTTGGGGGTTACTGAGAGTTGCTCAGGAGTTTCCACGTGCAGCCAGGTATAAGGGCCAGGGCACAAAGTGCCACACTAGTTTACGTTCCACCACCATCACAGCCAACAGTAGGTAACATAAAACATTTTCTTTTTTGCCAATCTGCTGGGTGAAACATTAGAATCTCCCAGCTGCTTGAATCAGCCTTTTGCTAGTGACCCCTGAGGATGGGCATCTTGGCGGATGCTTCCATGCCACTGGTGTCCCCTCCTGCTCCCCCTGCTTTTCTCACCACACTCTTGCCTGTCTCTTCTCTCATGGAGCTAGCGCCCTTTCGCGTTCCCTGTCTCAGCGGGTCCTCCCAGGAGCCTCGAGGAGAAATGGGCTTTGACACCTGGGAGGGTCCACCCAAGGTGAGGCAGGTGGGCTCAAAGCCAGTGTCCACTGAAGTCCTCTCTGTTTCACTCCACTGATACTTCTCACAATTGTTTTAGGTAAGGACATCTTCCTTTGCTTCAGGTGGCATCTTATCCCAAGTGGGCAACAGAGAAAAGAGGTGCCCCAGAGGAGCACCCTTTAAAATCTCACCTCTCTGCCACCCCACACTCTCGAGGGCAGGGGAGCCAGCTCCTCCTTCGTGCCCTGTCATCCTAGGGAAGTGCAGGCTGGCCAGGGGCCGGCAGACTCCACGCTGGATACAACTCGTAGTGGTGTTTTGTTTGGCCAACAAAGTGATTTTTATTTTATTTTTCATTAAGGTATTATTTTTATAAGGTATAATTTTACTGGATAATATCCACATAGTGAAATTCACCCTTTTTATAGATCTTCACCATGGTTCTCCAAAATACCCCCCATTTGCCTTTTAGCCAGTCCCCGCCCCACCCCCATTCCCTGGCAGCCACTGATCTGTTTTCTAGCTAACTAAAAGGTTCTGCCTTTTCCAGAATATTGTAGGAAAGGACTCCTACCCTGTAGCATCTTCTGAGGCAAAGCTGTTTCACTCAGCATATGCATTTCAGATTCAACCATTTTGTTGCACGCCAAGGCAATGTGCTCTTTTTTACTGCTGAGTACTGTTCCATTGCACAGATGGGCCCCAGTTTCTCCAGTCATCAACTGGGGGACAGATGGGTTGTTTCCAGTTTGTGGTGATTATGAATAAACGTATTAAAAAATTCATATACAGGTTTTTGAGTGAACCTGGTTTCATTTTCCAAGGGCTCTTACTAGGAGTTGGATCATTGGATTGTATAAGTGTGTGTTTAACTTTGTAAGAAACAGTCAAACTGCTTTTCAATGTGGCTGCACCATTTTGCATTCCCAGCAGCAACGTAAGAAAGTCCTGTTGCCCCACGTCCTTGCCGGCATTTGGTATGGTCAGGTTTTTTCCCTCTTTCAGTCATTGTAGGAGGTGTACAGCATCATCGCGTGGTTTAATGTGCCTCTCCCTAACGTTGATGCCAAGAGTCCTTTCATGTGCTTATTTGCCATCTGTATGTATCCTCTGTGGTCAAGTGTCCAAATCTTTGGCTTATTTTGTTTTTAATTGGGTTGTTTGCTTTCTTACTATTGAGTTTTGAGAGTTATTTATATATTCTGCATACAATGTTAGCACATTTTAAAAAGGTCAGAATCTATTTATAATAGTTGAAGAGATTTTAGGAGAGCTCATATCCATAAATGTATGGATTTCTGGTTTAAAATAAAACATTGGAGCATCTGGCAAGGTTGAGCCCATGTTCCCAAATGGCAACAACAGCCAGGGCTGGGTGGGGTCTGCATGGCTATGAGGTCTGTGTCCTCCAGCCTTCCTCTTTGCATGCCACACTTGTATTTGAGCTTGAGACCCCCTGAATAATGCATTCTGTTTATTTGCCCTGTGGTGTGTGCTGTCCACAAATACAGTGACCCCTAGGACTGAGTTCAGGTTTTACCCTGTTTCTGTTGTTCCCATGTCCCAATTGCTCCTTGCCAGGGACTGAGTCCCCCAAACCCACTTATTCAATGATCCTGAGAGTCCTCTTTATGTTCCTGAATTACCTGATGTTCCCCACCTGACTGCCATCCTGTGCAATGCCCATGGTGGTCTATGCAGATGGCTCCCCCTGGAGTTGTGCAGTGCACAACCTGCACTGCCATCCCTGCTGGCCCTGTCCCTTGTCCCTCCCTCACACATGGCTCTGGTGTTTGTTGTTTGCTCACCAGGTAGGAGATCTCCATGTAGCGGAGACAAGAACCTGCAGATACCCTGAGGCAACCCCCCTTCTTGGCTTTTTCTTTCAAACCCAAACCAGACCAGTGGTTCTCAACCTCAAGCACGCCCCAGGATCCCCTGGAGGCTTGTTAAAACTCAGATTGCTGAGCTCCATCCTCTGAGTATCAGATTCAACAGGTCTGGGGAGGGGCCTGAGCATGTGTATTCCTAACAAGAGCCAGGTGAGG
>PVKY010011745.1:0-11872 GCA_004027775.1 Bradypus variegatus
AATGGAGGAGTATAGGAACATAGTTTATGTGTCCTATTGAAGTTAAATTGGTATCAAAGAAAACCAAGATTGTTACAGATTTAAGAGGTTAAATTTAAGCGCCACAGTAAACACAAAGAAATTATCAGAGAATATGACCATAGAGATGAAAAGTAGAGTATGGGCTATGAGAAGTGGGGGAAGGGGCAATGGGGAGTTAAGAAATGAGTGTAGGGTTGCTGTTTGGGGTGAAGGGAAATTTCTGGTAATGGATGGTGGGAGGGTGATAGCATTACAATATTCTAAATGTGATTAATCCCACTAATAGAATGCTAGGGAGGGGGTGGAATGGGAAGATTTAGGCTGTATATGTTTCCACAATAGAAAAAAAAAATTACTGTCTAAATAGATGACAATTGAATGCCAAGCATGATCCTGGATGGGACCTGAGGATGGAGGACAGGAGGCTCAAAGGAACACAGTTGGGACATAAGGGAAAAAAAGAAAAGGAAATATAGAATGTCAGCTTTGTATCAATGTTGAAATTCTTGAACTTCTTAGCTGTGCTCAATGGAATTGCATAAAAGAATGTTCTTGTTCATGGGAATTGTGCATGTGAATTATAGTGTTTGTTCAAGGATGTGTGCAGCTTGCTCTCATATGTTCAGAAGACAGAGCAATAGAGGATGGATGATAGCTAGGGAACGAGGGAGGGAGGGGGGAAAAGAAAGAAATGGTTGTGTGACAGCATGTTAAAGTTGATGGATCGGGGTATTGTGGGAGGGGTGTCAGGGTATGCTATATATGGGGTTTATATTGTTTTTGCAACTGTTCCTGTAACTCTGAATTTATTTCAAAATAAAATTAAGGAAAAAAATTAGGCTATAGTATAAGAAAGACTCCTTGGTTTTACATTCAGCAAATTCATACTAAAACATTCTATATTTTAGGATAAAGGCCCACAAGATTTTGCATATGTTATAAGTTTATTACATGTATTTACACGGCTCTTTCTTGCCTAGATACATAAAACTTTTGCATTATACAATTCCATACTTAATGCCAAACGCTACAGGGATCATTTGAGGCCAGAGCAATGTCAATAGCTTGAATAATGTTAGAATACAGAAAATGTATTTACCACAATCAGTTTTTGAACATTTTGAGTACTTCAAAAAAATATTAATAAAAGGTTAAAAGAATACCTAAAGCGTCCTATATCACCCATTGCCCCACCCTCCCATTACTCATTTACTTTCTGTCCCTGTTTTTCTACTCCTCTGTCCATACACTGGATAAAGGGAATGTGAGCCATAAGGTTTTCACAATCTCATGGTCATACCTCATAAGCTGTATAGTTTTACATTCGTCTTCAAGAATCAAGGCTACTGGATTGCAGTTCAAGATTTTCAGGTATTTTCTTCTAGCTATTCCAGTACACTAAGAAGGGTTATCTATAATACACGAGAATAACCTCCAGAATGACTTCTCAACTCCATTTGAAATCTCTCAACCGCTGAAACTTTATTTTGTTTAATTTCTCTTCCCTCTTTTGGTCAAGAAGTCTTTCTCAATCCTGCAATGCTGGCTTCTGTCTCATCCCCAGGAGTCATGTCCCACATTACCAGGGAGATTTATACCCCTGGGAGTCATGTCCCACATAGAGAGGAGGGCAGCGAGCCACCTGCTGAGCTGGCTTCGAGAGAGAGGCCATATCTGAGCAACAAAAGAGGTTCTCTGGGGGTGACTCTTAGTGGCCCTGTTTTTTTCTTATTTACCTTGGCTGCTTGTTTCCCATTTTTGCTTGTTTCTTTTTTCTGGCTTTTCTTTTGCTTCCTTTCTTTTCTTTTTCCATATACTATCTTTTTCACTTCTTGTGAGAATATCTTCTGTCACACTCTCTAACATCGGTTAGCAAAATTACTGCAGACTATGTATGTAACTTAAGTGTAAGGTGTGGCATTAAGATTTGCCATAATAAATGTCAGAAAAAGTCAGTCTTAACAAAACAAACAACTATCAGAAGGCAAATCAATATGTTGTCCTCACAGAAACAAATTTACTAAAAAAAGTAGGTATTGATGATGTGAATTTTTTTTTAAGTACCAACAATGAGTAATGTTCTTTCCATTATTGGCATTCATGAAGGTTTAATATATATGATTTTCTTCTGGATTTTTAATTCTTCAAGTTTTACGTGATGTAAAAGCTACTTTCTATTATTGGTTGCTCCTAGAAAATAATGGGTAGACTAGGTATTATAAATATGGTACTTTGTAGTTCAAGAGCTAATATTACCTTATTACATATGCAAAACATTCATTTATTATTTTTCTCCATTCTTCTGGGTTGTAGATGATATCTTGCAGATGGCTATGTTACATTCACTGACACATTTTATGACTCCAAAGATGTGAACAAATCATATTGAAGCTCCAGCAATTTAAATTGTAAATAAAATTTTTGTTTAAAAGATTTTAGAACATTTCTTAAATTTGCAAGCTTGAATTATTGGCCTCTTTAAAAAAAATTCTCTCATACTTTTAAAGGAGAGTTCTGAAGTAGCTGTCTCCCTGTCGATGTAGTACTTTATCTCTGGATTAGGTTACTAAGAATTATGAAGAAGGTGATAATTTATCTAGATTCTGCAGCATTCTAGAATGGTGCTAAAGAAGGGTTTAGAAGTGATCTCTGTGATGAAGTAAGTTTCTCTTAAGATTTCTGTTTGTCTTACTACTCTGTTACAAATACTTAGTTGAGGTATTTGTCTCTACTGTTTTGGTTACTTGAAAGTCTAATTATATTAAGTTTTTTATGTTGAAGTTCCAACAATAAAAATTAGCTTATTTTTTTCTGATCATAAAAGTAATACAGTAATACAAGAGATTAAAATTTACCCCCAAATCCTTCTATCTACTGATAACTTTACTGTTCCACTGTTAGCATTTTGACTTTTCTCCCTTATTAAATATCTTTATGTGTGTACATATACAGATTTTACATGGATAACATATTATAGATGTTATGCTATGAACTTTATTAAACTAATAGCATTTCTACTGTATATTAAAGCTGCATAATATGTATCTAAATTTTTAATGTTTACGTGCAATTCTGTTTCATTGATACTAGTTTAATATCACAGTAATATGTAACTAAATCAGTATTTTAATAGTTGCATGCAATTCTATTGTGTCTATACTAGTTTAATATCACAGTGTTAAAATCTTCTCTAATCTATTTGATAGTAAAATGCAAATTAAAAACTAAACCTTAGATTCATTTGAATAAGGAATTTCAAAGTAATTAGAAATTATATTAATTTTCTTTTTTCTCAGATGCATTATAACCTCAAGCTACTTTGCTTTTATTGTCCAACCAATGATTAAGTTTAATTTATTATTACACAAAATGTGAATGTTTTATTGATGTACTTAAATCTCTACCTCTCTATTCTAGTTTGCTAAAGCTGCCAGAATGTAAAACACCAGAGATAGATTGGGTTTTATAAAAGGGGGTTTATTTGATTACACAGTTACAGTCTTAAGGCCATAAAGTGTCCAAGGTAACACATCAGCAATCGGGTACCTTCACTGAAGGATGGCCAGTGGTGTCTGGAAAACCTCTGTTAGCTGGGAAAGCATGTGGCTAGCATCTGTTCCAAAGTTCTGGTTTCAAAATGACTTTCTCCCAGGATGTTCCTCTCTAGGCTGCAGTTCCTCAAAAATGTCACTCTTAGTTGCACTTGGGATATTTGTCCTCTCTCAGCTTCTCCAGAGCAAGAGTCTGCTTCAATGGCTGTCTACAAACTGTCTCTCATCTGCAGCTCCTGTGCTTTCTTCAAAGTGTCCCTCTTGGCTGTAGCTCCTCTTCAAAATGTTGCACTCAGCTGCACTCAGTTCCCTCTGCCTGTCAGCTCATTTATGTAGCTCGACTGATCAAGGCCCACCCTGAATGGGTGGGGCTGTGCCTCCATGGAAATATCTAATCAGAGTCATCATCCACAGCTGGGTGGGGCACATCTCCAAGGAAACACTCAAAGAAATCTAATCAACACTGATAATATCTGCCCACACAAGATTACATCAAAGATAATGGTGTTTGGGGACATAATACATTCAAACTGGCACTCTCTCTTAGACATCAAGACTTTTAAAGGAAAATAAAATGTCCTGTAAAAACAAAAACAGTTCTTTAGGAAATTCCTTAAGTTTGAGTCTTCAAGGTTTTGAAAAACTAAAATAGACCCTTGCAATAGATCCTAAAACTAAGAACAGGGTTCTTAAATGCTGGCTGAGATATATCTGCATCAGTAGGTATGTTTGTTTAACAATAGATTCCCAGGCCATACTTTATACCAACTAAATCCAAATCTCTGAAGTTGGGGTTGAGAACATCTCTCTCTCTCTCTTTTTTTTTATTAATTCAATTTTATTGAGATATATTCACATACCATGCAGTCATACAAAGTGTACAATCAGTTGTTCACAATACCATTATACAGTTGTGTGTCCATCACCAAAATCAATTTCTGAACCTTTTATTTCCACATACACAAAAATAGTAAGAATAAAAATTGAAGTAAAAAAGGACACTGGGTGCCATTTTTGTTTTTTGCCCCCATGTTGCTACTCATCCACCCATATGCTGGTCAAAGGGGAGTTGTGATCCAAATGGCTTTCCCAATCACATTGTCACCCCTCATAAGCTACACTGTTATACAATGTTTTTCAAGATTCAGGGGTCCTGGGTTGTAGTTTGACAGTTTCAGGTATTTACTGCTAGCCATTGCAAGTCATTTGATCCTAAAAAGGGTTATCAGTATTGTGCGTAAGAGTACCCTCCAGAGTGACTGCTCAGCTCCTTTTGGAATCTCTCAGCTACTGAAACTTATTTCATTTCATTTCACATCCCCCTTTTGGTCATTAAGAGAGAACTCTCTTTTTAAACAAGCTTTGGGATGTTTAAGATTCTTAAACTTGACTATTGCCCATCTTCTGTAGATGATAGTTCTGCAATGCCATTTTTGAGCTGAGTTGTAAAAGAATGGAAAAGAAATTAAGGACCATTGACTCAGTGTTTCTCATCTTTTTTTTCTGTCATATTACACCACAGGGAGGTAACATCCTCCTATTAATAGTGATCATTAACTGAGAGGGACTTTCAGTAGAGGGGTATGTGTTGGGAAATGGGATGTTTAAATCTTAGATATGTTTAGTTGAAAACAGTTCTCCAGGTGATTTTGATGTCCCCCTATCTTGTGAATCATCCATGCACAAGATAAAATATTGAAGTGATATAAAGCAGCAAAATTGGGAAATGCTTTTCCTTGAGTTGACATTTTAGTTGTTGGAAAGTAAAGTACAACACCAAAAACTACCATTTCTTAATATGAAAATTACAGTGTATTTTGAAATTTTTTATAGTTTGATGATGAGTTGTAAATAGAAGACAAAAGTAATAAGCTTGCTTTCTGTGGTCTTTGGTAAAATATCAATTTAATGTAGGTTTCATAAACCCTGTGCATGTATTTCTAGGATGGGTATTGGACTCTTATTTTTAGGAAAATGTGGTTGGTAAATTTAGAGTATATACTGTGGGTATATTAGTGCTCAGATATGAGGTCCTTTGTATGTATTTCGACCGTTAAGCATCATAGTGCATCCTACTTGAATATCATCCATCTCAAATGTATTGTTAATAAAAATCACAATTATATAAAATTATATAAAATTATATAAAAAATATTGTGGGAAAATTGCAGGTGAATATATATTTCCCTTTAGAGTAGAATTGTTTTTTTTTTTTAAGCCTTCACCTTTCAAGATTTTGATCCAAAATGATGGCATAATATGACCCAGGATGCCATTCCCACACAGAATCTTTGAACAGCTAGTGGAAACAGACCTTCCTCTAAATGTTGGAAAATAGTTAAAGGTTTGCAGCAACTGGATGAGTGCCAAATCAAGAAAACATAGCTTTAAATATGGTAGGAGAAACTCTTGATGCCCTGGTTGGTCCCTCTCCCATCCCCTCACCAATGCAGTGTGGAGCCAGCTTGTGCTTCCATTGTGTGTCCCTGTCCGTGTTTGGGAGGGAGCAGAGGAACCCCTAAGTACATACTGGGGTGCCTGAATGTAGGTTCCAGTCAACTGGGTAGCACACTGAAATATAGAACTAGGAAATTCATCTCTGGTTGGCCCTCCCAGAAACTTGTCCTGCAGGCAGAAACAGCTTGGGCACAGGTAAAGCAGTATAAGAAACAATTAAGTCAAAGCAGAATGGGGCAAAGGATTATGCTTTAAGTCAAACAATAGAGCACCCTGGAGTGGGAGGAAGTCTGTTTTGTAGGGAGTTGAGGAGACTTTCAAGTTTCTGTAAAGAGTGAATTCCTAAGGCCAAGAGGAAGCACAAGATTTACAGAAGATGGAAAAGACCTTGGACTCTCCATTTGCCTCAGGTTGCTCTTCTTGCTAGGAAGGCTGACTTCTGAAGGAGAGCATCATCAACTTAGAGACAATATGCAAAGACTTTTAAAGGTTGTGGGGTTTTTTTTGTTTTGTTTCTTTGTTTTTTTTTTTTTTGCATTTGCTGGTTTGTTTTTGTTAGCTTCTGGCACTAAAGGAAATCTCTGCTATCTCAGTAGCTGGATACAAACTTAAGGAACAGACATCTCAGACTAAATCCAAGAGTTAACACTTCATAGTATTAAAGTGCACAGTGTGCAACAAAAGATTACAATACAAACAAAAAAACAGGGTATTTTGGATGAACCATCCACAGAAACAAGATAAAATTCCAAAACCATCAATGAGTACCAGACTTTGGACATACCCAACAAAAGCTTAAAAAAAAAACCTCAGTATGCTCAAGAAGATAAAGGAAACATAGAATGATATAAAGGTATCAGGAATACAATGTATGAACAGAACGATATGAGGATCTTGATAAAAAGATAGAAATTTAAAAACGGACCAAACAGAAATACTGGAGTTGAAGATCACAACAGCTGAAGTGGAAAATTGCCCAGAGGGTTTCAACAACAGATTGGAGCTGGCAGAAGAAAGAATTATTGAGCTGTAAGATAAGGCAGTTGATTTAGGCTGAGGAAAAGAGGGGAAGAAAGAGAAAAAACATGAACAGAGCTATAGAGACCTGTGGAATACCATCAAGCATACCAGCATATGCATTATGGGCATTCAGAAAGAGAAGAGAGAAAGGACAGAATAGTCAAAGAAATAATGACAGAAAGCTTCCCAGATTTAATGAAAGTCATGGATATCCCTGTTCAGGAAGCACAGTGAACCCCAAACAGGATAAATTCAGGGAGACCTAGGTTCAAACATATAATATTCAAACTATCCATAATGCCAAGGGTGAGAGAGTTCTGAAAGCTGCAAGAGAAAAGAAATGTGTTAGGTACAAGGAATCCTGATAAGATTAGGTGCTGATTTCTCATAGAAAAGATGGAGGCAATAAGGCAGTGGAAAAAAATATTTAGAGGGCTGAAAGAAAACAATAGTCAACCAAGAATTTTATGTCTGGCAAGACTGTCTTTCAAAAATGAGGGAGAGATTAAGATGTTCTGAGATAAACAAAAGCTGAGGGAGTTCATCATCATTATATCTGCCCTACAAACAATGCTAAAGTGAGTTCTTCAGACTGAAAAGTTCTTCATATTGAAAGGAAAGGACACAAAACAGTAGATTGAAGTAGCATAAAAAAGTAAAGACCTTCTCTACAAACACTGCTAAAGGGAGTTCTTCAGACTAAAAGTTTCTTCAGACTGAAAGGAAAGGATGTGAGACAGTGGACAGAAGAAGCATAAAAAAATAAAGATTTCTGGTAAAGTTAACCATATGGATAATTATAAATGGCAGTATTGATATATTGTATTTTTTGATATGTAACTTCACTTTATAATGAAACTGTGGTTTTGGAATACAATGTATAAAAATATAATTTGTAACAAGTACAACAAAAAGGTAGGGGGATAGATGTGTATAGATACAAGGTATGTGTATATATTGAAATTAGGTTGATATCAAATCAAATGTGATTGTTAAAGATTTAGGATGTTAAGTATAAGCCCCATGGTAACCAGAAAGAGAATATCTAGACAATAAATTTAGAAGAAATGGTACACTACAAAAACACAGACAAATTTGAATGCGGCAGTAATGGAGGAATTGAGGAACACAAAAGGTATAAAAGCCTTACAAAGACCAAACAGCAAAATGGCAGAAGTAAGTTCTGCGTTATCAGTAGTGACTTGAAGTATAAATGGATTAAAGTCTTCAGTCGAAAGTTAGAGACTGTATTAGTTAGTTTTCTCTAGGGAAACAGAATCAACAAGAGTTATCTGTGAATAGAAGATTTTATAAAGGCGTTTTACCCAACTGTGGTGATGCATGAGTCTAAATTCTGTAGGGCAGGCAATGAACTGGAAACTGATGAATGTCTTCAGTGAACTCCTCATATGCTGGCTAGCTGAAGAAGTGAAGGTCCTCTCTCTCCCTTAAAAGTGTTCAACTGATTGGATTAAATCTAGCTGATTGAATTGTGGCAGACACACCCTTTGTTGTTGTGTTGATGTAATCAGTCACAGATGCAGTCAGTTGACTGATGATTTAATAAAACAGCCTTCTGGTTTCTTGACCAGCCACAAATGTCCTTGCAGTAACAATTATGCCAGTGCTTGCTTGACCAGATGCACCTGGGCACCATCACCTGGCCAAGTTGACACATGAACCTAACCACAGAAACTGACAGAATGGAGAAAAAAGTGTGACTCAACTGTATGCTATTTACAAGAGACTCACCTTAAGTTCAAAGACAGAAGCAACTTGAATGTGAAAGGATGGAAAAAATATACCTTACTAGTAGTCACCAAAACTGAGCTGGGGTAGATAAAATGGACTTTTAAGTAAAAAAAAAAAACAGTTACAAGGGACAAAGATGGTCATTATGTACTGATAAAGGGACAATTCAATAGGTAGGTGTAAGAAATATTAATATTTTGCATCTAACAGCAGAGCACCAAAATATATGAAGCAAATACTGACAGATTTGAAAGGAGAAATTGACAATTCTACATAAATAGTAGAAATTTTAATACACCACTCTCAATAATGGATAGAACATGTAGTCAGAAAATCAGTAAGGAAGTACAAGACTTGAATGAAACCCTAAATCAACTAGACCTAACTAACATATAGAATCAAAGGAGAGCTGGGGTACCTATACTAGTGTCACGTAAAATGGACTTTAAGTCAAAAGCTGTTATGAGGGACAAAGAAGGTCGGTATATACTGTTAAAGGAGTCTATTCAATGAGAAGACATAACAGTTATAAATGTATATGTACCTAATGACAGATCCCCAAAATATATGAAGCAAATATTGACAGTTTTAAAGGGAGAAATAGACAGTTCTTCATTAGTAATAGTTGACTTCAACTTACCACTTTCAATAATGCATAGACTATCTAGACAGAAGAGCAATAAGGAAATAGAAGAGTTGAATGATACTCTAAGCCAACTAGACCGAACAGACACATATAGAACTCTTTACACAGCAGCAGAACATAACATTCTCAACTGCACATGGATCATTCTCCAGCATAGACTATATATCAGGTCACAGAATAAGTTTCAATAAATTAAAAAACTTTGAAATCATATAGTGTGTCTTTTCTGACCACAGTGGAATGAAGCTAGAAATCAGTAACAGAGAGAAATTGAAAATTCATAAATATGTGGAAATTAAACAATAAACTCTTAAAATGTGAATGGGTCAAAGAAGAAATCACAAGGGCAATGAGGACATATCTTGAGGTGAATGGAATTGAAAACACACATACCAAAACTTAAGGGATGAAGCAAAAACAGTGCTGAGAGGGAACTTGACAGGTCTAAATGCTTACATTAAAACAAAGAAAGATCTCAACTGAAGAATCTAAAAAAACGAGCATTATCTAAACCCAAAGCAAGCAGAAGGCAGGAAAGAACAAAGGTTAGAGTGGGGTGATACTGTGAACAATTGAATATATGCTTTGTTTTGTAAGACTGCATGGTATGTGACTATATCTCAATAAAAATGAATTAAAGAAAAAAACAAAAAAAATGAAGAAAGATCTCAACTGAAGGATCTAAAAAAAGAAGAGTTATCTAAACCCAAAGCAAGCAGAAGGCAGGAAAGAACAGAGGTTAGAGTGGGGATTAATTAAAGAGAATAAAAAGCAATAAAATTAAAGAAAACAGAAGTAGGTTCTTTGGAAAGATGAATAAAATTGGAAGACCTTAGGTACACTGACAAAGAAAAAAGAAAGAGGATGCATATAACTAAAATTAGAAATGAAAGGACATTACTACTGACCCCACAGAAATAAAGAGTATTTTAAGAGGATACTATGAACAATTGTATGTCAACAAATGAGATAACCTAGATGAAATGGACAAATTCCTAGAAATACATTAACTAACTATACTGATTCAAGAAGTAGTGTTGATCTGAACAGACCAATCACAAGGTAAATAAATTGACTCAATAATAATACTAATTTAGGGGATGATGGCGGCTAGGTGAGATAGAGCAGGGAGACGCCGCCGTGAAAGACACTGAGCGGAAACCAGAAAGTGACCCAGAACGTCGGCTCCAGGGTAGCACCAGCCGGACAAGGTCTGCTGGAGCCACAGGGAACGTGCATTTGCTGAAACCAGGAGTCTACATTCTGGGACGAGTGAGTGATTCGGCTAAGTCCCTCGGCCACGCTGCGGTACGGGGAAACAGCGGGTTGGAGCTTGGAGCCCGGGAGCAGCGGTAGATAGGACGGGAGTGGTGTGGACTAGCACCTCGGTGTCTGGTGTGGAGGATTCCCCTTCCCATACCCACTGCTGACTGTCTCGGGCCCAGGGGAACAAAGGGGAGCCAGGGACAGGTGAAAGAAAGGGGCCGCGCTGCTCACAGCCGTCTCCCTGGCGGGCAGGGCTGCTCCTGCCCGGGGCCGAGTGCACGGCACGGAGCCACGCCAGGAGACCCAGCCTGGCAGGGACCTTTTCTTGCGGCACCAGTCACACGCCACATTATCCGCCGTGGACAGTGGCTTTGAATGCACCCACGGCTGATTGTCCCAGAGCTGGGAGAGCGGAGCTGTGCGGAAAGGGAGGAATTAACCCCTCCTACTCAACCATCTTTGAAGCGGGCTGGGAGCGACCCTACACAGCCCGGCATCCCAGGGCCTCCCTGGAGAACGGCGCGCACTTGTGATGCACTTATGACGTGTCACGGCTCTGCCGCAGCAGAGGTACCGGATAAGCACAGCAGGGAGGGGGAACCGCTCAGAAAGGTTCTGTGGCCAGGGGACCCACTCCCCTCCCAGCCAGGCTCGGTCCCGTGGGAGGAGGGAGCACCGGCGCTGGGAACCCAGGAAAAGAAAAGAAAAAAAGCAGCAGCTTTTTGGAGTTCGGGCGCTTGGAAGGGGGAAGGGCAGAGCTCGGGCAATTCCTGTGGAGGGACTGAACTCTCTGTCCCCTGGATATCTCATTAATGGCCCTAACTGCTTTGTCTCTTAACATTTCAATAACCCACTAGATCTGTGAGGAGGACCTTTTTTTTTCTTTTCTGTTTCTAAAATTATTACTCTAAAATGAGTGCAGAACTAAGAGAACTCTGAGACAAAAGGCAATAATCCAATGGCTGAGAGAATTCACTAAACACCACAACTTCCCAAGAAAAGGGGGGCGTACACTCACAGCCACCATCCTGGTGGACAGGAAACACTCCTGCCTGTTGCCAGCCCCATAGCCCAGAGCTGCCCCAGTCAACCAAGTGTGACAAAAGTGCTTCAAATAACACGCAAACACCACAAAATTGGGCGTGGACATCAGCCTTCC
>PVKY010011746.1:0-11872 GCA_004027775.1 Bradypus variegatus
CTCCCGGCTTGGATCCGCAGGTTTTACTTACAGATTTTATGCTGTGGTCTCGGGCATTCCTCCCAATTCAGGTTGGTGTATGATGAATGGACGGTCTTGTTTGTCCCCCCGCAGTTATTCTGGATTATTTACTAGTTGTTTCTGTTTTTTTTTAGTTGTTCCAGGGGGTCTACTCAGCTTCCACTCCTCTCTATGCCACCATCTTCCCTCCCTCTATATCTAGATTGGCTTTTATAAAGGGGTTTTTTTTGATTACAAAGTTACAGTCTGAAGGCCAAGAAAATGTTCAAAGTAAGGCATCAACAATAGAGTACCTTCACTGGAGAAAGGCCATTGGCATCTGGGAAATTTCTGCTAGCTGGGAAGGCATGTGGCTCGTGTCTGTTTACTCCCAGGTTGCGTTTCAAAATGGCGTTCTCCAAATGTCAGCTTTCAACAGCTGTCTTCAAAAGGTCTCTCTCAGTTGCTCTCCAAAATGTCACTCACAGTTGCACTGAGTTCCTTCTATTTGTCTGCTCATTTATATGGCTCCAGTGATTTAATTCACACCCACCCTCAATGGGTGGGGTAAAACCACCATGGAAATTATCCAATCAAAGTCATCACCCACAGTTGAGTGGGTCATATCTCCATGGAAACAGCCAATCTAAAGGTCACACTGTAATAAAAAAGATTAATCAGTCTGCCCCCATATGATTGCATCAAAGAACATGGCTTTTTCTGGGGGACATAATATATACAAACTGGCACAACCTTGATGATCCTTGCTTTCATGCACTTACATTTAGTTCAAAAGACAGACATTGCACAAACAACAGAAATAAAAATAAGATGGATACCTTTATTCATTTGTTAGCTGACAAATGTTTAATAATCACCCATCACAGGTCAGGTTTTATGTTACATGTTGGTAGTATAATGCTGAAACTGATGAATGGAGAAGAATCACATATAAACAACTAAAATACAATGTGAAAAGTGCAAACATAACATCTTGGCAGCACAAAGGAGGGCCCTACTATCTGTTAAGGAGAGTTATGGAAGGCTTTACATTTTAGTTGGGTCTTGAAAGTGATTTGAAACAAGGGGTTGCAATATTTTTGCAAGAAAAAGGTGGTGCTTAGAAAATGCATAAGTCCATTCCTAAAACATTATCCTGAGCAGAAACTTGAGCTAAACCTAATAAGCTTGGAATATGAGGGTCAGCAGTTTAAGGCAGAATTGGAAGAGGGTGTCAGCCATCAGTTGCTTGGCCTTCATTTAGGCTCTTCCTTAGCCCTGCCCTGAGCATAGACAGATATTCTTAGAGAAAGACCCTCATCTTCAACACCCAGGGCAGAATTAAATTTGGGATTCTTTCCTCTAAGAGTCATAGAACATACAGTTGGAAAGGATACTGAGAATCACACAGTTCAGTTGTTCCCAACTTACATTCCCTAGAATTTTAGGCATTCTAAAAGTGGTAAGTAAAAATCTGCAAGCAATTTTCAATACTCCAAAAAGCCTAAAAAAAAACTGCATATATTTTGTGCTAGTAAATGCCGGATTTCCCTGTTTTGTGTTAGAATTGTATCAGACCCACATTAAACCAAGGTTCTGACTGATCTATGGTACGATTAAGTATAATTTGTTTCCCATAATTTTTTACTCAATGGTAAAAAAACTTTTCAAAATACAGGAGTGAGCTCATGGTCGAACCAGTAAAACTGGTACTATATAGTACCATGTCTGCTATTTACAAAGCACGGTTCACTAACTGCATCTTATTTTATTTCTCATAACATTGTCGAAGAGCTTAACAGCCGTGCCCGTTGGCTTTGGCTCTCAGTTCAGTGATCTTTCCACCGATTCGTGCTTCTAGGTTTCCTTCCGTGTTATCTACAGCGCCTTCAATCCCTCATTGGGAAAGCACCTGTCGTGCACTCGCCATTGGGTCACACCGCCTGTCTCTCAGACAGCAGTGACCGCTCCCTTCACGCCCAGGAGGGATGAGGCTCGTTCACACGCATGCGTGATACAGCGACTCAGCGACCGCAACACTCTTCTGCGTCCGGAGCTGGGACCCCTGCCTCGATGCGCCCAAAGCGCGCGTGCGCACTCGCCCTTTGGGCCCCCGCCGTCCCTACGTCTTCGGAACCACCCCTCCACTCTTACCATTCAGTCCTCTCTCTTCAACTCTTTCGCTTTATTAAGATGCCTGCCCTCCAATACGTCAGGAACGAAAACAGCTTTCGACAACGGATTCTCCCATTGCTAAGCGCACACCGTCACGAAGGCTTGCTGTTCGTGCTCGAGCGCCACTCAGGTCGTGTATAAAGTTGGATTCCCCGCCGCTCCCGCCCCTTCCGCCGGCCGCGCACGCGCAGGGTCGGCTCACAGCGCGCCGGGGTTGGCTGTGGGACGGACCGCGGCGGCCGCGGCGACGGCGGCCTCGAGACGGTGGTGGTTTCTTCTCTCCTTTATTAGTTTTCTCCGCCCCCTCCCATCGGACGCTGTCGTGTGGTTGCCTTAAAAAATCAACTTTATTGTTCCTCAGCCCCACCTCCCGTCTCAGCGCGCGTCCTCAGGATGCACTGAGGCTGAGGGAGGGGAGGCAGCGGCGGGTCGCGGTCCCGGTCCCTCTCCTCCGAGCACCCTGCCGGAGGGGAGGGAGTCACGATGTCCGGTAGCCGCCAGGCCGGGTCGGCCTCCGCTGGGACTAGCCCTGGCTCCTCCGCGGCCTCCTCGTTGACTTCCGCCTCCTCGTCCTTATCCTCTTCCCCGTCGCCCCCTTCCGTGGCGGCGTCGGCGACCGCGCTGGTGTCCGGCGGGGCGGCTCAGGCCGCGGGCTCGGGCGGCCTCGGGGGCTCGGTGCGGCCTGTGCTGGTGGCGGCTGCCGTGTCGGGCAGCGGCGTTGGGAGCGGCGGCGGGGCGGTGTCCGCGGGCTTGTCCCGGATCAGCTGCACTACCAGGCCCAGCGTCGGCTCAGGTGGGAGCAGCTCCAGCCTAGGTAGCGGCAGCAGGAAGCGACCTTTGCTCACCCCTCTCTGCAACGGGCTCATCAACTCCTACGAGGACAAAAGCAACGACTTCGTGTGGTGGGTTCGAAAAGCAATTCCTTCCTCCTTACATTACGAATATCTACTGGTTAGGCTGTTGGGTTCAGTGAAAGAGTGGCCTGTTTGAGAGTTTGGGATATTGGTGCTATGATGGTGTCTGCAGAGAGATTGGAGCTACTAGTTGGTGGAGTAGGGTGATGTTGGAGTACCGAGGCAGGGTGGGGATAACAAAAAGATAAGTGCTGGTAGGGAGGAAGTGAAAGGAGTTTAGGGAATAATAAGTAAAGGGGAGGGGAGAGACGGAGGATCACATCTCCGTCTTCTGGTCAATAAAAAGATAAAGTTGGGCAAGCAGGTTGAGCCTTGCATTTTCTGGCTAACTTGTATATTAGACGCCCCAAATCAGTTTTATTTCCTGTTGAGGTGAATTAAGTTTGTGAAGAAAACAGATTGTTCTGCTTTCTTTTTTATTCTAATGTCAGTGAGAGTTTTCGTTAAAAATTCTGAATATTGCAGAGGGATGGAGTTGTTGGTCAGAACTTGCTTATTGGAAATATGGTGGATGGAGCTTTAAACACAGGTAAAACTGTTTTAAGGGGAAGTAGTGTTTAACACTAGTATCCACCGTGTATGTAAGTATGTGTCTAAATATATCTCTTCTCACATTTCAAAGTGTAGGCCACTTGTTCTTAAATCTGCTTTTGAGGCTACGTAGTCAGAAACGTCCGTCCGTTCGTGAAAAAAATTAACTTCTCAATTGAATGTCTTGAAAGAGGAACTGCATTTATTAAATATCAGTGTGTCAGGCAAACTGGTACTACACTTGTAGAACACAATATATCGGAACTTCTGATTTGAGAAACCCTAGGTATTGGAGATTTTGTCATCATAAAAAAACAACACAATGTTTTGTGCTTCTCGAATGATATACAGTAGTATTAAGTCATGATAGTTGGCATAGAGGGGTTACCCATGTCAAGTGAAAGATGGAGTTGTCTTGCTGACAGAGTTTTGGGATTTTCTTTGGACTTTGGATATTGGTTGGATTATGAGAGAGGAATTATTTTATAGCTGAGAACTGGTGGACTTTTGTGCTTTTCCTTTGGAGGAAATTGTTGATAGACTTAAGATATTAGTGATGTAAGAAATTGGCTTGATGTATCATGGATAAAGTTGATTCATTTTAGGGTTGAAGATGGTCTGAGTCGGTGTCATTATATATGACAGGATTATACACTGGGAAGGGAAGTTATTGATAAGACCTATAGGTTTTAGCTCCTGCAGAAAAAATATTGTTGTGTTTACTCATATTTAGTGTTTTGTTTACTCATATTTCTGCTTTTGTCTTAATTCTGGATTCAGAATTAACTCGTGTTTTATTGAAAGTGTTCCATAATTATGATTATTTATAAATAATTTAAGCAGCTTATAGTTGGGTGTTTGCACTCATACCCAGTAGAGAGTGCCACATGATAAGGTAGAAGCTAATATAACAGAATGGGGGTTTGCAGAATTTAGTCTTTTTACCTACCATTTACATTTCAATTTTCAGTAGGTTAAAAGAAAACAAACATGTCACCATCCATATAGGTATACTGAAATAGTGTAAAAGATGTAAGAAATAAGGAAATCATTCATTCATTCATTCAACAAACGTTTATTTAGAACTTGTCGTCTGCCAGGCACGTATTAGTTTCATGTGCTATAAGCCATTTTAAAGGGATTTGGAGAGGATAGGGGGCACAGAAACAGGTGGAACTGATTTTTCTAAGGGCAAGATTATGGACATTTTTATTAGTCATCACGTCTAAGAATTTTAGTCCACTCTTGAATCCGTGCTCCTTAGATTGTTCTGTTTTCTTTTATATTCTAGTGGCAGTGAGAGTTTTCGTTAAAAATTCTGAATATTTCAGTTTCTAAGGAACTCATTAATTCATTATTTCTTTTTCTGGTGAAGTTGGATATTCAGAAGAATTAATTAATGGAATATGTTTTCTGTTTCTCCAGCCAAATTTGATTTTGGCTACTTTTGGGGTAGGAGGATATGGATTGGGCAAGACCCTTGGAATCCTTTTAGTTTTTAATTGGCTGTGGGTGGTTGGTCTGTCTGGTTTGCCCCAGGGTCGAATTGTGAACCAAATTGCTCTATGCTTTTATACCTACATGAGGCCCAAGTTCAAATGATGATGATAATTCCTTATCTATTGTACATTTGAAAGATATGTGTATATCTCACATCTCATTTTATCGTTAGAGCTCTACTTTAATATAATATTAATGTAATTAAATTCCCATTAAGTCACAGAGAAGTTAAGTAATTTTGTTTTAGATTGGACAGCTAGGGGATAAAAATGAGAACTCGGATCTCCTAATTTTCAACTTAGTGCTTTCTTTTTATGGAATTAGAAAATTTCAGATATATAAGTTTGGGTACCTTACTTTGTATTTAGTCTAGTGGTTCTTAAATGGATTAAATGGGAGGGAAGCAACTATTTCTTAATCAACTGAGATTAATGCTTTTATCCCTAACAATTGTCTCCTACTTTGCCTGCCACTTGCCACTCATCCCACGAGGATGTATCAGATTTGGAGACTGGAGTGAACAATGTGGTTTGCAAAAGCTCTCCTGGTGATAATGATATATCCTACTTCCTTTCTTGAGAACAGTTCAACTGATTTAAAGTCAGTACATGATTTTCAGTAACACACATTCACGTCTCTTGACTATGTCGTATTTGAAAGTAAGTTTATATTTAATTGCAGAATTGATTAAAATTCTAGGGATTTATAGTTTGCACTTTAAACTTTTCATACAAATAATTTTAACTGTATTATTGGTGGAGAATCTGTGGTAGAGGAGAGAGAATTATTTAGCTTGACATCAGTTAATTCCTTGACATTCAAAGAAGTCTTTTTTATTGTCCAAATTTCCCTTACATAGTCCATTTAACTGAACTATGCATCTAGCCTATATTTGGAAGGCTTCCCCATTCTTTTATTCTGTCCCCCTTTTTCTATTACATAGGTACTCCCTCTTTGTTTCTTTTCCAACTACCTGGAATGACCTTTTTGACCGCTGGAAGTCCTAGGTTCTCCAAGTTGCAGCCGAAATACCTATTTTCAAGGAAAATACCTATTTTCCTTGTGGGAAAGTTAGAGTCTTAATCATCTGTCTGATAGAAAGTAGGTTGTATTCAGTAAATATGTGAGTCCTATCTTGTGTCAAACTGTTAAAACTCTATATCCTTAAGGAACTTACGATTTTATGCAAAGAAAGACTTAGCCGTATAATTATAACATCTAACCTGGCATCATTGTTACTCTTAGTGTAATGCAACTATCAATTATTCTCCTTAATTCAGTAGTTGTTTCACAGTCCTCAGCATAGCACTCTACATAACCATTGCATATTAATCACATTTAGCACTGAAGTTGAAATCTGTTGGCTGTTCTTGCACCTGTGTTTTTCAAAGTCTTAAAAAAATGAAATAGAACATATGATAGAATCTGTTATTAGAATAAATTTGATGAAACTTTTATTTTTGATGATTTATGTATGTATGTGATGGGTAAAGTATTTCTTACTGGGTATCAGGGTTAAAATTTTTTGGAAGTCACTAAATTATGGGGTATAATTTCCACTGTGACATTTAGGAAAAATGCAAGTGAAAAATTTAAGTAACTTTATTAGACCACTGCAAACTTACAAATGTAAAATTGTAATTTATTCAGCCACTTAAATAAACTTTAGAATTCATTATATTATTATTTTAGTAACCTCAGCCAAGAATCTTCTTGAATCTGCAGAACTGAAACCTGGTGATTCTTTTGCTTTCTGATACATTCTTTTGCTTTCATGTATCAGAAAGCAAAAGAATCCTTAAGGATTTAAATGGGGATGATGAAGGATACTTTGCAGAAGATGTCAGTTAATAGCAGTTAAACTTGGTCCTTCTGACTATTGGAAGGTGGGTCATCAGCATCAATGTCGTCAGAAGACTTAGGTGATGGAGAAAATTAAGGAGATGATGATGAAGCAGGGTATAATAGACTGTTAACGTGAATTCCGGTCTACAATTTAGGAGGGAGGTGTTTGTTCAGTAGTAGTTCATTACTGAATAACGTGCTGATTCGTAGCTGTCTTCTCCTTTTACAAATCTTTTTACTTTTCCTGGTAATGAGCCAGCATTACTAAGGTGATCAGAGTCCATCTAAGTATTGTTATTGATTAAAGTAACTGCAGCATTAAATCTTATTGCTCACTTTTTCTCCTTAAATGTGCATATCTGTTTTTTATGGTTATTTCTTCTGACACAGACTGCTTCTACAGCTTAAGAGGAAAGGCTTTTTTTTTTTGGACAGTGGGATCTGCCATTCTCTCCTGTTTAAATTTGTATTATGCAAAACAAAATGTTTCTTAAATTGGCCATTTGTCTTCATATATGCATGTGCTTGGTTCAATTCGTATAGGCTCCTACCTTTTCAAGTCATATTATTGAAAGTAGTGTGTTTTTATATCCTCCTATGTTAATTGCCTTTTCACTTTTCACAATTAAGTTTTGCAAACTGACTTTTCCCCCTGCTTTTTATATAGAGTGAAGGGTGGATTGTTATAGGCAGCCTGATTTCTGTTCGTTTTATTTCTGGTATAACCTTTGGGAATCCATCCTTCTCTATTTCTAGTCTGTGTGATTTGAGGTGGGTAGTCTCCTTCCCTAAAATGAGAGTTGAAACACATGATCTATGCCCAAGTAAACCAGGGGATTTCAGTGACCATTTTGCATTTCTGTCAGCAGCATTATGAGTTCTAGTGGCTCCACCTCCTTGCCAACACTTCGTATTTTCTGTCTTTTAAACTTTAATCATTAATACTATTGCATTGTGGTCATAATTTGCATTACCTTAATTAATGACTGATGGTGTCCATATTTTCTCATGCTTATTTGCCATTTATATATCTTTTGTGAAGTGACTGGTCTAATATTTTGTGCATTTTTCTCTTAAGTTTGTATTTTGAGTTGTAATGGTTCTTTATGTATTCTTGCAAATGACTTCAATAATTTCTGATACCAACTATAATATAATTCTTACTCGAACTACTCGTAATCAGGACAAGCCCTTCAGGTTAAGGTTACAATCCTGCTGTCATTTCAGACACCAGCCATGAGTTAAGAGATTCCTGGGCCATCTGGCTTCTGATTTCCTGGCTACAAATTTGGGGGTTTCTACTACCCTATCAGATTCAACAATTTGCTAGAATGACCCACTGAACTCCAAAAAGTGCTGTTTTTAGGCTTATAGTTTTGTGATAGCAAAATGGATACAAATCTTAAGGAGCCAAATGGAGAGACCATAGGGTCTTGGGAGTCCCTAATGCAAGTTTCCTTGTCCTCTCCTTGTGGAATCAGAATGCATACCCTTTGGCACACTGATGTATATTATCAATCTTGGAAGCTTGCTCAAGGTTCAATGTTCAGAGCTTTTATTAAGGTTTCATGATGTAGGCATGATTGATAGGATCAGTGCTCAGGTGATTGATCTCAATACTAAGCCCCCACCTCCCCCCTTCCAGAAGTTCTGGCCAGCCCCTCAATCCCTCAAGACTACCAATGTGGCTAGCCCTACCCTGACTTCTTATTAGCATTAACTATCAGGTGTGGTGTGGTACCCTGTATGAATAATGGTATCATTGACAACTTGAAAAATTTAGAAGTTACCCACCACCCACACCCCACGCACCCCCCCAGGAGCCAGGATAAAGGAGAGACATATAGAGGCCAAATTCAATACTATACAATGCTATTGTGATATTTTCTCTTAGCTGTTGTTTACCTTTTCATTTTTTTTAACAGTCTTTTGAAGTGCAAACATTTTTAATTTTGATTAAGCTCAATTTATCAATTTTCTTTTGTGCTTTGTAATTTTTGTGTCCTATCTGGAAAATTGTTGTTTAACACAAAGTCACAAAGATTTTCTGTTTTCTTCTAAAGCTTTATGGTTAGGTATATGATCCATTAAACTTAATTTTTATGTATGGTGTGTGGTAAGATTTGAGTTTGAGGTTTTTTTCCCTCTCACTGTGGTTATTTGATTCTTGTAGCACCATTTGTTGAAAAGATTGTCCTTTGGTCATTGAATTTTCTTGGCACCTTTGTAGAAAAGCAATTAATCATGTAAATGTGGGTTTATTTCTGGACTTATTCTGTTCCATTGATTTGTATGTTTATTCTTATACCAATGCCACATTGTCTTGATTACTGTACATTTATGGGATCAATGCTCAGGTGATTGATCTCAATATTCAGCCCCCACCTTATTAAGGTAGTGTAATTTTGTGCCTCTTTTTTAAAAAATTTGGAATTAGCCTGCCAGTTTCTACAGAAAAGTGCTCTAGGATTTAAATTTGGGTTGCTATTAATCTATGACTCAATTTAGGGAGACTTGGTTGATATTTTAGCAGTATTGAATCTTTTGGACCATGAACATAGTCTGTATTCTCTCCAGTTATTTATGTCTTCTTTAATTTATTTTGGCAATATTTTATAGTTTAAAGTGTTTGAGTCTTGCACATATATTGTTAAATTTACCCCTAAGTATTTCATGTTTTTGATGCAGTTGTAAATGTTGGTCTTTTAGTTTCAATTTCTAATTTTGGGTTGTTGAGTACATAAAAGTACAATGTATCTTTGTATGTTAATCTTTTATTCTTTGAATTATTAAATTAACTTATTCTATTAGTTTTTTGGTAGAACCTGTAGAATTTTCTAAGAAAATAATCATGTCATCAGCAAATAAAGATAATTACTTCTTTCTTCAAATTTGTTTGCTATATTTTACTGGATTACATTTGCTAATTTTTTAAAAGAAATTTTTTCACCTTTATCAGTGATATTGGTCTGTGGTATTCTTGTAATATTTTCCTCTTTTGGTATCAAGATAATGCTGGTCTTTTAAAAGAATGTGACAATTATCCCTTCTGTTTTCTCTAAGAGTTTTTGTAAAATTGGTATTGTTTCTTCCTTAAGTGATTGGTAGAATTCACCAATGAAGCCATTGAGTTTTTCTGGGAAGGTTTTTAATTATTCAGTCAGTTTCTTTAACAGATATAAGACTATTCAGCTTTTCTATTTCTTGAGTGAGCTTTGGTAATTTGACTGTAAAAGAATTTGTCATTTCACCCAAGTTGTTGGATTTATTGGCATAAAGTTCATAATATATTCTTATCCTTTTAATGTCTGTAAGAGTCCTCTTTTCATTCCTGATACTAGTAATTTGTGTTTTCTCTCACAAACTTGGTCCTGTTTGCGAGAATTACCCATTTTATTGATCCTTTCAAATAACTGGCTTTGGTATTTATTTTCTATTCCACTGATTTTAACTTTACTCTTATACTTTTCCTTCTACTTTGGGTTTCATCTTCCCTTTTTCTAGTTTCGTAGTATAGAAGCTTTATATAATTGACTTTTAACTTTCTTTTCTAATAGAAAACATTTAATCCTATTAGTTTCCCTTTCTAAGGTATGCTATAGTTGCATCTTTTCATTTTCATTCAGTTCAAAATATTTTCTCATTTCCTTTGTGATTTTTTTATTTGAACCATGTGTTATTTTGAAGTCTGATGTTCTGACTTCTAATGTTTGAGAATTTTCTGGGTTCATTCTCTTTTTGATTTCTGATATAATTCAACTTTGTTCAGAGAGCATGCTTTATACAATTTCAGTCCTTTTAATTGTATTGAGAATTGTTTCATGGTCCACCATAAGCTTTATCCTGGTTAATGTCCCATATGCACTTGAAAAAAATACATATTCTGATGTGCATAGGCTGAGGTGTTTTATAAATGTCAATTAGGTCAGCTTGGTTATATGTTCAGTTCTCTACACCCCTATTTATTTTCTGTATACTTTTTTCTATCAGTTAGTAAAAGAGGAATGTTAAAATCTTCAGCCATCTCCAAGTATAGTTGTAGATATGGCTATTTTTCCTTTCAGTTCTGTCGGTTTTTGCTTCATCTGTTTTGAAGCTCTGCTATTAGAGTATACACATTAAGAATTGGTGAATTGACCTCTAACATTTTGAAATGTATCTCTTTATCTCTGGTAATGTTCCTTGTTCTGAAATCTTCTTAGTCTGATATTAATATAGCCTGTCAAGCCTTTTATTTTATCAGCGTTTACGTGGTATGTTTTCTGCCCTTCACTCTACCATATCTGTATTTTAATATTTATAATGGGTTTCATGTAGATAGCATGTCCTGCTTTTTAATTTAATGTGACAGTTTGCCTTTTAGTTGGGTTGTTTAGACTGTTTACATTTTTTAAATTCAGTTTTATTGAGATATATTCACATACCATGCAGTCATACAAAGTGTACAATCAGTTGTTCGCAGTACCATTATATAGTTGTGTGTTCATCACCCAAATTAATTTTTGAGCATTTTCATTACCACGCACACAAAAATAATAATAATAAAAATTAAAGTGAAAGAGAACAATTTAAGTAAAAAAGAACACTGGGTGCCTTTTTAATTGGCCGTTTTTAAGATTTTAATTTATATCCATTATTGGCTTATTAGCTATAATTGTATGTGTTTGTGAGTGTGTCTGTTTGCAGAGGAGTGCTTGCTCCGGGGTTTGCAAGTATTCTGTTTTAACTTTTCACGATGCCTACAATTAATGCTGTATTGCTTCATGTATAATATAAGAATTTTGCTATAGTATGCTTCCATTCTCCCCCTCTGCGTTATTATGCTTATATATGTTGCTACTACATAGGTTATAAACACTTCAGTGTATTATAACCAGTTTTCCTTTAAACTGTCAATTATCTTTTTT
>PVKY010011747.1:0-11859 GCA_004027775.1 Bradypus variegatus
CCCCGGCCCTTGCACACCGCCTCCGCTGAGTCATCGAAGCCCGCCGCGCGCTTTGCTGGGCTGTGCGCACCCGGCCGGGCCGGGCGCACGGTTCCCAGAATGAGGTACGGGGCGCACGGCGTGGGTGGCCCCTTTGGGTCCCTTTCGCGAGGTGGGGGCTGTGCTCCAGGCCGCACGCGGTGTCCCAGCTACTCTACCCGCCCCTTCTCAACTTTCCTGTGGCTGCCGGCTGTCCCTGTTACCGAGTGTTCTGGGAAAATTCAGCCTCAGGGTCCTGGCTTCCTCCTGAAGAAGGGGCACTTCCCAAATATGGGTCAGTTGCTCAGCCTGGCTAATAGAAGTCACACCGAAACCAGCTGAAGAGGAAAAGATGGTTTACTACACCGGCAGAAAGCAGGGGATGTTTTCCCAAATCTGCTTCCCCGAAGTACTTCTCCAATTCGGTTTTATCCCCAGGTTCACAGACAAACAGAGAGAATCCTTTCAGTCAACATGCAACAAGAGTGATAGACAAAAGGCCCTTATATCTGGGAGGTTTGTGGCAGTCTCCAGTGATGCTTTAATTGGCTAAACCCATTAGAGCCAGAGGGAATCAATTTAGTTATTTCCCGTTTTCCTGTTTTCTTCAGGAGCCAGGTGGAAAGATGCAAACTTTGCAGTTACATATCATCTAACAGGTTTGGAGAACCTCAGTAATTTAGTGATTTCCTGTTTTCTAAATTTAGTTACTTCCTGTTTTCTAGGTGTCACCTGGCAAAGGTGCAAACTTTACATTTACCTGTTTCCAGACCTTGCATTTACAAATCGCCCCTTTGTGAGAATAGGAGCTTTCATTTTTTCCTGTTTGCAGCTCTGAAGGATATATATTACAATTTTCTGTTTGCTTAAGGTTTTAAAATTATGTTTAAAAAGTTTTACACTCCCAACCCTCGCTCCGGTTTCATTCAGCTTCACCCCTTCCTGGAGCCCGTGTGCAGTGACCGCCTCGTGCTCACGTCCCCAGCCGGGGAGGAGTGGGCGAGCGGGAGCTGTGTGCACAGGAGCGGGCGGGGTGACCTTTGCCCCCCACCCGCATTCCCTCTCCCTGTCCCCATCTACTGGATTCCTCGCTGTTTCTCCCGTATACAGCATCAGGGCCTAACCCCGGGCTCTGCCTCTCTGCCTCCATTCTATCCTCAGCGCTGGAAGGGATGTAATGGGCCCCTCTGCCCCAGGACCTAATTTGTTTAACTCTTTCCAGTGGCCCCCAGGGCCTAGCCAGCCCGCCCCAGTCCAGGCATTTCCCAAAGCACAGAAAGTCCCCAGAGGAGGGATGCTTTAGGTGATATGCAGACCAGGCTTTAAATAACAGGGCAGGAAAACTGATTATTTCCCTTTCAAATTCTTGACATTTAAATAGCATTTAGTATTAGCCTGTGCGTGTGTGCGTGCATGTGTGTGCTGGTTTAACCACTCTTTTAACCTTCACAACCACCCTAAAGGGAGATACTATTATTTATTATATATGAGCCATCTTCCTAAGGAGAAAGGTACAGCACGGAATTGAGGTAACTTGGCCAAGATCACTGAGCTAGGATATAATGCTGCTGGATCTGAATCCAGTCTGCCCCTGAAAGGAAAGAAAAGGTGAGGGTAAAATCTCCCCTTGGTGCAGGTATGTCTTCAGCACCTCTCTACTGCTTGAAATCTTTTAAACAAGGGCTGGCTTCAAACTCAACTCTGGGCAGGAACAAAAGTGATCAAAAATGTATACACACATGCATGTGTATATTTTATGGTTCCCATCCATGTCTGGAAGTAGGATGGAGTCTCATTTCCAGTATTGATAAAGGGTTCACTTTTTGTATGAATATATTTAAGAAAATGCAAATCATTTAAAGGAAAAATGTTAAGTAAAATACTGGTGAAGGGGATGGCAGAAATGGCAGGTGACCTTCTGCATCTGCCACCAGGGCAAGGACTGTTTTGCCCATGGCTTTATATCCCTAGTGCCCACCCTGATTTTGTGGGGAGAGTGGATGACACAGTTATGTGATCACATGGTTGGTGAGGATGACACACGACACCCAGCCTGGTCTTATTTGTCTGTAGGTAGAAAATGTTTCCATGCCAGCAACACTTGACATGAGAACAAGTTGGAGGCTATACCTGCCCCATCACCTCTATCATCTGGGCAGTGCTCTCCCATCAGACAGCTGCAGACCTCAGACAGGTAACCTGACTTGCTTTAAGGTGCCCCGTATGTTAGGGCTAAGGTTCTGGTGCACAGCAGTTCTGCCGACATCCAATCCCCCAGCCCAGCCTAGCCAATCCCTGCTCAGCACAATGTCCCTTATTTCCAACCCATGCAAAGGAAACCAGAGCCAGAATAAAGTCAATGATTTTTATTAGCATTCACACATTTCACAGATAAAGGAATATAGGAAATGGGTCAGGTTTGTATGGAAAAAAAAAACATTCGAGTTTGTACATGTTGCACATTTTACATCTGAGAGCAGGACTCTCCCCAGACTCAGGGGCAGCAGCTGCACTTGTCCGATGCCCCTTTGCAGACGCAGCCCTGGGCACACTTGGCACAGCCCACGGGGCAGCAGGAGCAGCAGCCTGGGGAGGGAAAGACAGGGTGGAGATGAGCACTCAGGACAGAGAAGGTGGGTTCCCGCTGGGCAAGGGACACTGTGGAGGCGCCACCTTCCACTAGGAAGGGGCACATCACGAGTCCTCAGGGCGGTGGAGAGGAACTGCAGAAGCTGAAGAGGAAGAGAGGATGCTACTCACTCTTCTTGCAGGAGGTGCATTTGCACTCTTTGCATTTGCAGGAGACAGCACAGCTGCAGGAGTCACCTGCAAGGACGAGTTAAAAATGACCAGTGGGCAATAAGAGTGACACAGGAGAGTCAACCATCAGGCAGCACATGCTCCCCCCACCCTGGCTCTGTGCTGTGCACAGCCTTGGGAGCTCCTGGCTCACCCAGGGCAGACTCAAGTCTAGCTCCCCACTTTTCTCATTCCTCCTGGGAAGGACAGTGTGTTCTTCTGTTTTTACCCCACAGGGAAGGTCCCAGGCTCAAGACCCAGCCGAGAAATGCTTGGACGCCAGGGATTTTTGGTCTGAGCCCAGAAGAGGCAATGTCACCGACTTCCCATCTGGCCCAGGGAGCTCAGAGGCCTTGACAGATTCTCAGGTCCAGTCCAGCAGCCTCTGACCACCTGGGTGATGTGGCGCAGGACATCTCTGAGCCTCAGTCCCCTCAGCACAGAGCCTCAGTTCCCTAGCCTTTGAGACAGAAGACTCTTAGGCAAGATAGAAAGTACTAGACCCGCAACGATCCCCTTCAGCTCGACACTGAAAAGTTCCTTCCTTCTTCTCCGGAGATACTCAGTCCCAGGGCTGGGACTGGGGCATCTTGTGGCCCAGAAGCAGGCGTCCCTTACCAGTGGCGCAGGAGCACTTGGGGTCTACTTCGAGCTGAGATGAAGCCGGAGGTCCAAACGAAGGGACCCTTAGACTAGTGGAGGGCGTGTTGGAGCCAAGGGGAAAACAGCCTCCCTGTATGGCCAGAGGAGCCGGCACCGGCGCAGAAGCCCCGCCCTGGCCCTTGCACACCGCCTCCGCTGAGTCCGGGAACCCCGCCGCGCGTTTTTCTGGGCTGTGCGCACCGGGCCAGGCGCACCTTTCCGGTGCACAGGGCGTGTGTTGCCCCTTTGGCTCCCGCTCGCGAGGTGGGGGGGGGGGGCTGTGCTCCAGGCAGCACGTCGTGTCCCGGCTACTCTGCCCGCCCCTTCCCAATGTTCCCGTGGCTGCCGGCTGTCCCCGCTCCCCAGTGTTCCGGGAACTCAGCCCCAGAATCCTCGCGTCCTCCCAACCCTCGCCCGGGTATCTTCAGCTGCGCCCCTTCCTGGAGCCCGTGTGCAGCGACAGCCTCGTGCTCGCGTCCCCGGCCCGGGAGGAGTGGGCGAGAGGGAGCTGTGTGCACAGGAGCGGGCGGGGTGACCTTCGCCCCCCACCCGCATTCCCTCTCCCTGTCCCCACCTCCGGGCCTGGCCCCGTTTCTCCTGTTCACAGCATCAGGGTCTAACCCCGGGCTCTGCCTCTGCCTCCATTCTATCCTCCGCGCTGGGAGGGATGTAATGGGCCCCTCTTCCCCCAGGGCCCTACTTTGCTTAACTCTCTCCAGTGGCCCCCACGGCCTAGCCGGCCCGCCCCAGTCTAGGATCGCATTTCCCAAAGCGTAGGAAGTCCCCAGAGGAGGCATCATTTTAGGTGATAGGCAGACCCGGCTTTAAATAACAGGGCAAGAAAAGTGGTTATTTCTCTTTGTATTTTCCTGACAATTACATAGCATTTAATATGAGTGTGAGTGTATGTGCGTGTGTGCGCGCATGCGCTTATGTTTGTGCTGATTTAACCTCTCTTTTAACCCTCCACAACCCCCCTAAAGGGAGATACTATTATTTATTATTTATGAGCCATCTTCCTAAGGAGAAACGTACAGCACAGGGAATTGAGGTAACTTGGCCAAGATCACTGAGCTAGGAAGTGACGCTGCCGGATCTGAACCCAGTCTGCCCTCAAAAGGAAAGAGAAGGACAAGGTAAAACCTCCCCTTGGTGCAGGTATGTCTTCAGCACCTCTCTACTGCTTGAAATCTTTTAAACAAGGGCTGGCTTCAAGCTCAACCCTGGGCAGGAACAAAAGTGATCAAAATGTATATGTATATAAGTACACACACATATATATTTTATGTTTCCCATCTATGTCTGGAAGTAGGACTGATTCTCATTTCCAGTAGTGATAAAGGGGGCGCTTTTCATGTGAATATATTTAAGAAAATGAAAATCATTTAAAGGAAAAATGTTAAGTAAAATACTGGTGCAGGGGATGACAGAAATGGTAGGTGGCCTTCTGCGTCTGCCACCAGGGCAAGGACTGTCTTGCCCATGGCTTTGTAACCCTAGTCTCCATCCTGATATTTGGGGAGAGTGGATGACTCTGTCTGCGACACAGGTCATGTGCTCACGTGGTTGATGAGGATGACACATGACACATGACAGCCAGCCTAGTCTTATTTGTCTGGGGGTAGAAAAATGCCCACTAGGCTATGAAGGATAACACGAAAATAATAGTTAACATTTATGGAGACCTCACCACATTCCAGGCACCATTCTGAGTCCTTTACATCTTTAACTCATTTAATCTCACAAGCCAGGCACTAGTGTTGATGCTGCTTTTCCTGTGGAGGAGACTGAGCTGCTGAGAGGCTGAGTCACAGGGGTGGGCTCTGCTCTCATGCAGGCTGCCCGTTGCATCGTGCCCTCACCTCCTCCCTCCACCACCACTTCATGTGGAAAAGGAGAACACCAAAGACCTGGCCCAGAGGAAGCAGTGAAAGGGCACTGAGCTGGGAGCCAGGATCCCTTTGCAAAGCTCTGGGACCACTGTGGTCTTCAGTTTGTCATCGTTCAAGCCAGGGGCAGAATTTAACCATCTCAGAATGTCCTCCCATGCTGTTGCCATTTTCTTAGGCTTCAGACCAATTGTGCACAGCTAGACAATAAAATTCCTTTTGATTGAGTTTTCATCTCTTCTCTTCTCGGTTGAATAACCTAACATCTTGGTGCCAAAACCCAGGATGGAGAAAAGAGATGAAACCTCTGTAAGGAGGGTTGCAACCCACTTGCCTGACTTCAACAGCCATTACTGGCGAATCATCTCAGGTTACGCGGAAAGCACCTCCTCTCTCTCCTGCACTCTCTGTCTGCGTTGTCCGGGACAACAGTCACGGGACCCTAGCAGTAAGTGAGAGCTGCCTCTGCTGGGTCCAAGACCCTAGGGTTGAGTATGACACTGGGATGCCACTATCCACTCCTCCATCACTGCACTGGAGCTTGGGAACTCTCAAGGGGGGATGCACTCTCGCCTCCTCCTAAGCTGGGAGCGGGGATTTCTCCTTAACCTCTCTAATCATGGGAAACAAACAATACCCGCCCAGCCTTGCAGTAACACCCCACTAAGAGTGCTTGCTTCCAAACCTCAAAGAACTCAGCCTCAGGGTAGATCTAAAACCTAAGAGGCTTATTTTCTTTTGTAATTCCGCCTGGTCTCAATACAAATTAGATAATGGATCTACCTGGCCAAAAAAACAGAACCCTTGATCCACGAATTCCTTTTAACCTTGATGAACATGGCCAGTGTATCCGCAAAGTGGAGGGAAGTCCCATATGTCCAGGCCTTTTTCAAACTGCAACGGCTCCCCTCCTCTCTCCCCCTCTCTGCCACACTTGTTGCACTCATCAAATCCTTCTCTTCCTCCTCCCAACTTTTCTTCAATCCTGCCAAAAACCTTCTTCTCAATTCTCCTCCTCCTCCTCCTTATGCAGCCCCTCCTAGCCATGCTGAAACTGCTCTTAAAGTACAGCCAGTAAATAATCCTCCCCATCTCCAAATTCCACTTCAAATTCTCAACCCTCTTTTCCTTCTCCTCGAAGGACCCGCTCCTCTCAACCTCAGCCTGTCCGCTCCTTGTGAGGTGTCTGGACTGGAGGGGCCATGAGTGTCCATGTTCCCTTCTCTTTTACTGACCTTTCTCAAATTAAACAGCACCTAAAATCATGCTCTAAAAACTCTGCCCTTTTATCTCTCCCATCTCAGAAACACCCTCCTGCCCTATGCCAATCTCCAGCCTGACAAGCCTGAGGCTACCCTACTCCTAAATATGCACTTTATTTCCCATGTCACTTCTGTTATAAGCTGCAAACCCCAAGAATTAAAATCCAGCTCCCAAACTCAGAAACCCTAACCTAAAAGGTGTTTAATAATAAATACCTGCAGTGTTCTCAGCAGGAACAGGAAAAAACAAAAGCCAAGGCAAACTCTAAAAAGCAGGCCTGTCAGTTACTAGCAGAAGCCTTAAAGGAAAAAACCCTCCAGCCCTGTCCACTTTGCAAACAGCAAAGCCACTGAAAGCCTGACTGCTCTCATACCCGTCACAGCCACATCCGATCCAGGGCTCGAGCTCTCCAATCTCCTGGGGCTTCCCGTGGACAACTGAAAATGCCCGGGTACCGAGAAGGCTCCAGTCTCCACCATCACCCTGACGGAACCACAGGTAACCCTCTAGTCGCGGGTAAAAAACGTTTCATTCCTTTTAAACACAAAAGCCACTTACTCCGCTATGGCTAAATTCTCTAGGCCACTGATTCAATTCTCAGTTTTTATTTGGCAATAGATGGTATAATCTCCAGGCCCCTGCAAACACCTCCACTGCTTTATGCCCTCCATAGTATGCCTTTTTCCCATCCCTTCTTAATGATCCCAAAATATCTCACTCCTATCCTGGGAATTCTTGTTGAAAAATATTCCATTTCTGTTTCAATAATGCATTAACTAAAGTGTTTTAAGTATTTAGCATTATTCTAAGAACTTTAATTTTAGTGTTAATAGTATGTTATAAAATGCTTGCTTAAGAACTGTTTCCAAGATTGTTTTAATAACTTAAATGTAAAGGGCATGGGAGTTGTTTTTATTGAAAGAAAAAGGAAAATAGTTCATTTTAAAATGTTGAACAAAACCTAAAATGGATATCGAAAGTTACAAAAAGGGAAATTAATTTCTGTGGTCAAAATGGTAAAAACTGGAGATATCACTGATTAATTATAGCTGGCCATTCTTAAAGCTGTGCATGCAGATACAAAAAAAAAGTGGTTAATGCAGCTGACATTTATGCAATTAACTAAAGCAGGAATAAAAACGCTCTGGAATGAAAATTTACAAATACTGGCATGCCAATGCAATGGAGTAAAAGGGCATATGCTTCCCAAAGAGCAAGTTAAACACATCCTAGCTTCCCCAACTGGGACCTTAAAATGTGAACCCGTGTCTAAAAGTAAGCATCTTCAACCTCTGGTTCAACAAAGGGTGAAACAGGAAATTGAGCACCCTAATCCCCCAAGGAGGGAAGAGGGCAGAGCAGCTACCACTACCCTAGCAGTAGCTCCTAATTAAAAGAAGGAAAGAATGGCCTCAAAACTGCAGTCTTGGCTTTAACACCATATACCAATGAGATTTTTTTTTTGTAAAAGAGAAGGGAAATAGTCTGAAATTCCATTATGTCCAACTTTTATAATCCTCTACCAGGACATGACCATGAGAGGGGCTTGTAAAGTATGTTATGTTAAAGATAAAATAAAAAATAAATCCTTTTTATCTCGGGGAAAAAAGGAAGCAGATATTTTAAATAATCTGTTGTTAGTCAAACCTTGACAACATGAGGTGTCAAAAACTCTCAGGTAGCCTAGCCTCTAAGCCTACCAGACCTATAGCAGATAAGAATCTGGGAACTAAAAGAATCCATGTCCTGTTTTCTTATAACAAACTTAGCACAGTGTAAGAAGCAATTGGAAAAGTTTCTGAAAATACCTCCAGATTCATACAGGAGTTACTCCAGGAGACATTCAAGGTATTCTTTCCTCCTGCTGCACTCCCGAGAAAAAGCAGAGGATCTGGGCCGAAGCCCACATACATGCAAACAAACCGTGTCTAAAACTGTCAGAGGGAACAATAAAATCTGGAGGCAAGGGGCCGTATAATTACTTGCCTAAAAGAGGGTAAAAACAAGTCATATTAAAAACTGACTTTATAGGACAATTTTCAGACATAACGAGAAAACTGAAAAGAAATATAAATCCTTGGGACCTCAGACACCTATGAACAACCTTATGAACACTGCCTTTTCTGTGTTTAATAATCAGGACCGGACGACGGAGGAGGAGAGAGCGAGGAGGGACTGGAATAAGGCGAGGCTCATAGCTTTAGCTGTAAAGGGTAATCAGCCACCTCAGGGTTACTCAGGCGCAGAAGCCACCAGGAACCTGTCATCAATGCAGAGACAGGGCACTGGAAACAAGAGTGCCCCCAAAGATGCAAGGGGCCCGAGGATGGAGGGAGCCTCCAGGGCCCTGTCCACAGCACGGGAAGCTAGGGTACTGGGCCCGAGAGTGCACTGAGCACCCAAGGGGGAGCAAGTCTCCTCTAAAAGCCCTGTTGGCAGCCACTGACCAGGGCTGAAGGGGCCTGGGGCAAATGGCTCCCTGGATCTCACCAAAGAACATCAAGATCATCAAGCTCCGGGTGTCTCTTGCCATGGTGAGTAAGACTGTTAATTTTTTAATTAATGTGGGAGCCACCTATTCTGTCTTAACCTCTCACTCCAGCCCTCTTTCCTTTAAAACCTGTCCCATAGTGGGAGTAGATAAAAAATCTCAAACTCGAGCTCTTACCCCACCTCTCCCTTGCCAGATTGGGAAAGACCTGTACTTTGCTTTATGAAATTTGCTGTTTTTACATAAATATAACTGACTAAGCAATTGAGAGCTTAAAAACTTTAAAAAAGAATATAGATATCATAAAATGAGCTAAAGAAAATGCAGTTTGCAACACATGCTGGCTTGGCTGTCTCCTACCCTACTTCTCATCTCCTCTGCATTCCTTCTAGGACCATGTTTCTTCCAACTTCTAACCAGGTTTGTTCACAGAGCTGTTCAAGCTGTGACAAACCAGGTGGGTGGTGACATGCGACTCCTCCAACAAAAACACCCTTAGCAGCTAGTACCCCCGGTGGACCTTAGGGACAACTCGATGCCCCCCATCAGCCTGAAGCAGATATAGAAGAACACACCTATGTCCCTCAACATCCCTAGAAAAATAAAAGAAAAAGCCTGGAACCATAGGTTTAGGCCCTGGGCCTTTACCCTACCTGCCCCCCCATTAGGAATTCTTTGATTTGGAGATAAGGCCACCCCCACTCCCCACCCTAGGAACACTGCAGGTGCACAAAGGCCACCACTACCACCCTTAGGAATCCTGAACATTTAAAATTTTAAACATGCGCACTCCCAAGGCCACTCTCTCAAACTAGCCAATGGAAATCTGCCAACTACGTGCTTCCGAAGATAGCCACTGAAAGGCTGCAAACCTAAACCTGCCAGCCTCCGGGTCCCTAGACGAAGAACTTCCTGCTAAAGAACTTTTATATGCCCAACTCTTCCCTTGGCTGGGGGCTATCGCCATTTTCTTAGACTCAGCCCACCTGTGTACTGCTGGCCATAAAACTCCTTCTGATTGAGGAAAAAAATTTTTTTTCCCAGATCTGACCTGTGAGAGGCAGGATCGAGCATCCAGGGATACCATGATCCACCAGCTATGGCTGGAGCCGGAGGCCAGGTGTAGCATTATATCACTATTCTAAGCTGTGTGACCTTTGACAGGTGGCTTAACCTCTCTGGAAGATGGTATAATTACTCCAGCCCCTAACTCAGTTGTTTAAAGACCAAATAACATGAAGAGTGGGAAAGGCTTTTGTGTCTGTCCGAATGTTGGGACAGCATCTTCTCCCAGAGGGCTTTGTGCAGGAAGTTATCCACACTTCCCCTGGCACAGGATCAGCAAAACTCCACTCCCATCTCCAGCCTCCCGCCAAGAGTGATGCTTCCAAACAGCCTGGCTTTTCCAGGAGATTGTAGGGATTTCACAGGATTCTCTCTCCATGGAAGTCTATTTGTACAGTAAGGATCATAATGGCAGTTTATCAAGCCATAGCCAGGAGCCAGATACTGTCTCATTTAATCCCATAAATGAAATATACTCTCTGTTTAAAGATGAGGAAATGGGAGCTCACAGAGGTGAGCAACTTGCCCAGGTGGCACAGCCAGTAGGTTGTGGGACAGGCTGTGAGTGTGGACGGCCGGAGACCCACACCCTTAGCCCTTGCTAGCCTCTGAAATCCCCTTTTCACACCGGGAACTGTGGACAAGCGTAGTCCTGACGCCTGGACCATATGACTCACCTGCCTCCTTGAACATCAAAGAGCAATTCCCTCAACAAATAGCCCGGGGCTAACTGTCAGCACTAATTACAGTTCCCCTGGCCTCTCACTCCTGCCTAATAGGCGCCACCACACCCTCAGCCTGCAGAAGCCACCACACCCCTGCCCGGATAGAAGAACTACATCTGTCACCAATTTGCATGTAAAGCTCTTATCTTTTTGGGAATTCCTTCACAATTCCCAGGCGCATTGCTGGCTTGAAGTAACCAAGGTTTGAATTTGGAGGAGGGGCAGATTTCAGGCTGCTCTTAGGAGGAGCTTCCAAGACTCAGAGTCAAAGCCCAACAGGGCACTCCCGGTAGGGTCCTGCCAGTGACACTGGGCAAGCCCACCCTGATGGCTCCCTGGAGGGGGCGTCTGGGACAGAGCTCCTCCAAGTGTGCATGGCTCTCACACCGGGGCAAGTCTGCAAACTGTTTCTGGGCTGCCATACACTTTAGATAAACAAACAGGATTTTTTTGTTAATTCATTTATTTTTCATATGTTATTTTGTTCTTAATAGAGTTATTGAAATTTTTTGAGGGTTTTATACTTTGTGTTCTTTTGTTTTCTTAGTGATTCATTTTTATTTTATTTCACTGAAGTTTAGCTTGGCGACAGATAGCAAATAAAAACAGGTCCTTCACCAAGGGGAGTTTGAGAAGCCCTGTGCAGGGATTCAAGCAGGTGGGGAGTTTGATTCCATCACTTCTGAGTCCCTTTCAGGCCTAAAATCCAATGAGGGGTTGAATTTGGGAAGAGAATCCACAGAATGAATTGGGAGTTTGAGATGTTTCCATGCCAGCAGCACTTGACATAACAGGTTGGAGGCTGTACCTGCCCCACCCCTTCTATCACCTGGGCAGTGCTCCCCCATCACACAGCCGCAGACCTCAGAGAGGTGACCTGACTTGTGAGGGCTAACATTTGGGTGCAGACCAGGTCTCTGGATTCTAGTCCAATCCCCAAGTCCAGCCCTGCTCAGCACAATGTCCC